>JAGDQP010006945.1:27037-69711 GCA_022664845.1 Lepisma saccharinum | reverse complement strand
TTAAAAAAAAAAAAAAAAAAAGAAAGTTGATTGGCATGTTTTAAATTCGAATTTTCCCAACCGTTGATGACGTAGAGTAACCACTGATGTGCAATTCATCCTTGTACCATATCGAATCGCATCAACCCTCTTTCTTTTCTACTACGAAATAAAATGTGTGAGTTAAGTGTAGCGCCATTTTACTGTTGATCGATATGACCAGGTTCTCTCCTGCAATACAGTACTGGTGGAGTGAATTAATGATAGCACACGAATAGTGTTAGACGTAAACCATGGAGCTCCAAGAACTACGCATATTGCCGAAAACTCCCCTATCTGGAATCTCCTGAATCTTTACTTTACTTTGTTTTGTAGGAAAATAAGAAGAGGGCTGGAGCGATGCGGCACAGTGCAACGATCCATTACGACTGCGTCAATCTTCTCTCTTTATTCGAACTAGAGCCACAACTTTTCGAATATTCGAATAAACTAGGTAACACTAATGTGAACCCCGAATGACGACTCTACGTCATCAATGACAGAATCAGTTTGATTAAACACATGCCAATGAGGTCGGCGCCACCCGTGTTTTATATATTTCAATGAACACTCTTTCCAAATGCCAAGTTTCACTTAAAGATTTTAAACTAGAATTTGTAACACTTGAAGGTTTGCATATCAGAAATTCAAGTGTTGTAACTCAATCTGACATGGTGTCGTCACAAGTAAAACCAAAACCTTCAGCATCCAACTACTATAAATAATCCACTCTTGTGGAGTGTTAGCGACAATGGCAATCTGCTATATGAAGTTAAACACTAGTAATTGTTTGTTCCTTGTATCCTGCTAAATCAAGAGTCGCCGTGGCTTAGGCGGTAGCGCATCTGACTACGAATCTGGCGGCCCCGCTTCAATTCCGGCCAGGACGCTGGAGACTTCTCGCAGTGTTCCCATGCCTGGCGCTCTGAGATGCACTCAGCCTCCTATCAAATTGAGTACCAGAGTGTCCTTGGTATTCCCCTGGGCACCTTGAAAAGGTAAAGGTAGTCGATCGTGGGACTGACCGCCCCACCCCACTACGTACCGTAGGTCGGGAATATGTGAGGCGCTATCTCCACATCCGTCATGCACCGTTCACGGCGCGTGCGTATCACACACGGGACAGCACAAGGATCTACTGTGTGTATGTGCAAAGTTGGTTTGAAACATTATTAGCTTAACCACTCTGGATGCGAAATGGATTTCTTTCCTAAAATATGATTGGATCAAAGATGCCGCAAAATCTGGGAGCGTGTATATGCGAACCTGGCAACACTTGAAAGCACTTCCTTTCAGTACGCACATGCTGAAACACATCTTTATTTGTTTTAAAGTTTTTGTTTTTTTTTTAATTCGAAAATAAGCACAGTTTTAATTCTTACGTAAGTATTTTATTACAACGACATAATATCTTCTTCATCATTACTCATTCACCCCTTCCAAATATCTTTACCTTGAGAAAGAAAATGGAAGGATCTTCGAAATTTAATGGAATTTGGCTCAGGCCGAATGTTGGGATGAACTGGTGGAATGAAGAAAGTGTGAGGAAACTGGATAACCCAGAAAAAAAACACGCATATGGCGTGGCGTTTGTCTACCACAAAGTCCACATGACACGAGCCGGGATCGAACCGGGGACCCCACGCACCAGAGGTGAGCGCCGTGCCATTGAGCAACTGCGGACCGGAATCTTTGAATGTGCTCGGTTAATCAGTGAATAGGTGTTGGAGGTGAACCCAGAGGTCCCAGAGTGGGTAAGCCAACAACTGTGCGTACTTGTAAATGCTGTAGCAGCCAAGACATTTTACATTAGTTTTCAAACTTATCCATTCACAGAAAAATCAGCAAACGCGTGAACTGTGGTACCAACTAAAGAAGTAAAAAAGGAAAATCTTACCAAATCGAATAACAAATTCCTCAGCTCTGCCCAGCATCTATAAGCGTCAGAATTAGACATTTCTTTCATACTAAAAATATCCATTACGATTCGCTTGTAAATATTATAATTCTGAGAATATGTCGGTGCTCCATATTTGGTATACAAATGTAACGCCTCCAGTGGATGTCCTTCCTAAGGCAAATAAAAAAAACATATATATTAAGAAGTTTCTCGTATGCAGAACACAAAACCGAAATTAATTACACAAGCACATAACTATAGAAAATGGTGCTGATTTTCTTTTAATGGATTGCGTCTTAATTAACTATTGATAAGAACATAAATCAGCATGACGAATTGAGACCCACTGTAAACGGTTTGAATTATTTTCATAAATTGTAAGGGGTGGGAAGGTCACTGGATGAACTGTCCATGAAATCCGGATTATTCGCTTGTCGGGCACATGTTTTGCTAGTAAACAGCGACAAAAACAGCTTTTAAATTGGTTTTAACGAGTACCAGTTCATACTCTCACATGATAGCACACGAACTATAAATACACGCTATTCTGATTAATATTAATTTCAATTAACTTATTTCAAAATTTATTCATTTACAGTTTAATTCCCCTGTATGTAGCGATAAGAGTGATGATAATGACCATGGTTTTTTTCTATAATCAGCAATAGATGGCGCTGAACGATGAAATCGTTATTAAGAGCTGTTTGGGGATGTTACTGTAACCAGTAGGCTACGGGAACCACGCAACATCCCTAATGCTGTGACTTTTGTTATTAGACTGCAATCTGGGTCCCAGGTGGCAAAACTTTTCTGGAAAGGGAACAGTAAAACTACATTCGATCCTTCTTTTGCCCTTCTCAAAAGTACAAATATTGAATGTTCAAAAATGCATAAAGCAATAGGTTGTTGCAGCGAGCGGGAAATGAACCCGGATCTCCCCGCAAACGGCCAAATAATATGCCATTGACCTCCAACTTGGGCACAAATGCTGAATTTCAGCTTAACCAGTGAAACACAACAATAACTGTGGAGATTTAAATTGATGGCTCTTTCTGCCTAACGTGTAGTACGAAAGAATTGTTTCCTGCACACTGTGCAATGTTCAACATGTTACTAAACTCACAAATATTTATTATTATATCTTACTGTTAAAAATCTTGGACGATATTTCTAATGGAGTAGACTTACTTTGATAAGTTGGCTAGCATACGAGGCCACATACTTATGAAGAACTTGTGGGCCATGCTGTTGAGCAGTGTCAAAACACTTTGACCACTGTCCTTGCTCTGCAAACATGTCAAGAGCTCCAATAAGGTCGACATCAGCCAACTGATCAACACGGCCTTGTTTCCGAAGAGATTCTTTGAAACAATTGTCCACGTAAGGTTCATAACTGGAAAAGAGAAAAATTGTGCACATGAATATTAGCAACACTTTGAATACTCACGAATTTAGGCCTTTAACCATAGGTGTTCGTTTTTTGTCCAACCTCTTTCACTTCACTTCACACGTGGGGATTCTCCTCGGAAGCGCATCAAGTATTTCTAGCTGAGAAGATATTAAGAATAATGATGTCTGCACCTCATACATCGTGTAAACCAATGTTTAAAAAGATGACTATACTGCCTTTACCTTATGTCCAGTGGCGTAACGTTCGGGCCCGCGTCCGATTTTCTACATTTATATTATTTAATACAATTTTAATTTCTAATTTGAGGAGAAATATTGCATGCCAAAGGCACAAACTAAAAACTTGATTGATCCAGAGTCCAGTTTTGTAATGTTAGGGAAATCTCCCATTTTTTAGCAAGGGATGTAGTTAACGACATTGCCCTTTCAACGTCACTGCGATTTTTAACAATTTAGGCTACGAAGGAAATCAACTTTTTTTTCCTTCTTCTGGAAGATGCCAAAGAAGAATTATATGCTGCCACTCGTTATGCGAAAGATTTCGTTATATCGATGGACTTGTCGGATTGACTTCATAGACACCTTACGACCTCTAGAGTGTATATCCGGTGCAAGGTGGCGCTACGACCGAAAATTACAAAAATACTCAAATTCAATTTTTGAAGCATTTTAGACATGATCACACCCCTAAGTTGTTGTTAATAAGCAAAATTATGCGGGGCCCCGGGCAAGTCAATTACTTGGGGCCCATTTAATTTGGTATTAAGCCTCAATGTAATTTATCGTCAGTAGTAGTATACACTAACACTACTTGTGTTTGCTATACACTTTTATAAAGGGGGGCCCGGATAAAAGTTTTGCGGGCGGGCCCGAACTCATTTCGTTACGCTACTGCTTGTGTCTATATATTACAACATGTTATTTACATTCATGAAACCAAAGAGTTTTTAACCCAAAAACTCCTCGAGATTCACTCTTATGAAACCCAAGACAGCAAATACATTTCCTATTAGCAGTACAAGACTAACAAGTTCTCAGAAGTCCATTCAGGACTTCAATTATAGAACAAATTGCCAGAAAAATTAAAAAGTTCTACCACCGAAAAAAAAATTAAAACAGACCTAGAGAAGATGTTACAAAGTCATATTTTCTATGATATCACTGAATGACAAAATATCTGTCTATTGTACCAAGTTAATCTCCAAATACATGGCAACAGCTGTCTCTAAAAATTTATGTAAATCTCGCTCCATCTATGTATTCTATATTTTCTAGTGATTATGTATCTTGTGTATATTCTCCCAAGTTTTAAGTATCTTGTACTGTCATCTCTTAAATACGCCTCTGACAAATCGAATGTAGAGTCAACATGCACTTAATATATCCTCGTCTCAACTTCGCTGTCAAGATCAGCTTTGCCCTCACGTTTTAATTTTGTCACACTCATCCTCATCTTCATCCTCACAACTTTTCTTCACCCTTACTCACCGTGACCCTTACGCTGCAGCTTCTCTTACAGGAAAAAAATAAATCTGACGGAATTGTAAGAACCTAGCAAGCCGTTTTATTGATTCATTGCTTAGCAAACTTGTCTTCCTGAATTGATTGATTGGCAACTCCGTTCCTATGATGCTACAGTTTTTAAAGATTTGTAAATATGAAAAATGAATACAGATGATTGTAAAATTACGACTACATCAAAGCGTAAGCATATATAAAGATGCAGAAATACAAAATGTATTGCAATGCTGTGTAAATTTGAGATTATTGTAACAGAACGCGCATTTAAAAGTTAGTATAAAGCGACGACCTAAGAAGCTAGATGGCAGCACTACCTCCGTGTGTCTCTCATGTGTTTTTATCGTTGTACGAAATTTCAGTGCTGCTCCTACAAATTCAAGCCTAGAGAGTTCAAACTTTCAGAAAAGAAAGTTCATAACCAATTCAAGAGTTCTATCCGTGTTGAGTTCTTATTTGTTCATTGTTGAAATCACTTGATTGTTGTTGTGAACATCAAAACCTATAACATTGAAGCTCTTTCAACAATGAACAAAAAAGAAAATTAAAAATCGGGTTTGATCGAACTTTCTTCCCTGAAAGTCTGAACTCTCTAGACTTGAATTTGTAGGACCAGCATTGAAATTTCGCACAGTGAAAAAATACATTAGACATATACGGAGGTAGTGCTGCCATCTATCATTATAGATTGTTGGTTTACATTAATCTTAATGTAAGATGGGAATGAAATCACCGAAACGTTGAAAGTTAGGATTGGTAGTGGATGTTACCAAATGGTTATGGAAAATGTAATACACCACACCGTTTGCAAGACTGTATAACTTAATCTACCAATTTGGTGAGTATTCTTGTGTATGGAATGTAATTTTGTTTCTATGTCATAGAACTGATGAAGTATTGGTAAATGCTACGATATATATGGAAATGTCATGGGATAATCTTATGAGTATTTAGGACAATAATACACGCTTTGTCGTATAGGAATAGATACTTATGATTGTGTACAAATACTCTTTAGTTCATACATTAGGTGGTGTTTAGGGTTAAACTTGACCTCTTAGGAAATAGTGCTTATTTTGTATCGAATAGAATACTAGAAAACATACATTCTTTGGGACTGGATAAGAATCTCGGCTCGCCTTTAGAACCCAGACTAGATAACATCGCGCATATCCTATGGTGTAGACATTATCTGCGAAATAGAGGATAGTCCTCATAAGGTTGACCACGTGTAACTCCAATCTTTTTTCGGGACACCGCTTAGGGAACAAAAGCCAATACTTCGTTTCAACAGAGCGCCTCTTCAGGGAAACAGAACCATGAAAGAAAAGGAGTGGACAAATAATGACACAAGCAATAAGAAGTAGACTGTATATGTATTCAATGTAAATGACGATTATTTCATCTTATCTATGACCCTGTACACACGGAAATAGAATATTCTTACACTATGTATTGGGTGGAGCAGCTTTTTTTATTACTATTAATTTAAGGAAAATTTTTCTGTAGTATACTTTCCCTACTTCGTCATTGTTTGTCTATTTATATCTGCACATACCCGCAAATAAAAAGCTAAAAACATGGATTATATTTCTTCCCTGGCGATAAAGCGATGCGAGGATTGACTGTCTTCATATATTAAAGTTAGCAAGAGAAGAAAAAATAGGTTAGAAGCTAAGAATCTGAGCCTTCCATACCTGGGATCTAGTTCTTTCGCTACTTTCTTCGCTTTTGCCCATTCTTCTGCCTCGATGAAAGCGTCAATGGCTTCTTTAATCATATCCACATTCAAATATAACTGGGCTGCAGAAATATAATCTTGAATGTCGATCAATCTAGGGCCTGGAATAAAAGCAAGTTAAGATTCTTCATTATATTCCCTTGAAATAAACAAACAAAAACTCTACAAAGAAACTATACAGACCACTTGACTACCGCACTTGGCTGTAACCGTAAGATGCTGCAAAGGTTCAGATTAAAAGTGGTGTAAGTCAGTTGTTGTGATTACAGACATAAGCATTTTTTTAATGACCATAATTTCTGAAAGATTCACAGTTTTGAACCGAAATGACCTCCATAATTCATTTCCTTCTTTCGTTATCAAATTCAGAAAGGAAATATCTATATCGCTTACTTGTAAACTATTCATGGCCTCTTTATTCGTACAATTAATCTTTCCTAGCTTCCAGGTTGGTGTCATATTATCAAGGAATTAAAACGAAGCTTTTGAAATTAATTAATTCATTCATTTATTCATTCTAAAACCTTGTCCTATTCCATTACGAATAGATTTGACGCCAATCTGGAAGTATTAACTGTACGAACAAAGAAGTCATGAATAGTTGACCAGGTAAGCGATATGCTTACATCACGGTCCGTCCACTTGACTAAATCATCTATAATTCAAACCATGCATCAATAGGTGTCTCCACGGTAAGGTTAGGTGAAGAATTTAACCTGACTTCAAATTAGTATTAGTATGTGATAATTTTATCATGGGCTCTTATACTCATCTTCAGTTTATATTCTCTTCATTTAAAATAAATATTAAGAGTTGAATTCTAATAATTTATAAAATTGCATACTTACATAAAATCTTGGTCACCTCCTGGGCCTGTTCCCCATCCAGAAACTTAATGGTTAAATCTGCCGCCTTTTGCCAAGCTTTCTTCAAAATACTGTGATCTCCAGTATTCGAAGTATTTATCTAAAAATAAACGTACAATTTTAATATAAATACTACGAATAATAATATACTACGAACACAAATATATCTACAACATTCACATTTCATTGATATATTATCCTGCACTTAATTTCTCAAGTATACGTAGTATTGAAATCAAAACTAATGAAAGGAGTGAATTGTTAATAACGTCCTAAACGAGCTGCTGAACTTTTAAGGACGAGACCTACAGCTTTTGGTAGAATGGGCTACGAACTACACCATTCAATGGATCCCCACAGGACATGAATCCATGGAAACACGCACAGAAAGCAAACCTGCTAACCATTCGGATAACTTGGGAACCCAGAGGATAATGGAACAGTACAATGTGAAAAGTAGTAATACCTTTCTACACCAGATAAATATCAGGATTCATAACCTACTTTAGTTTAATAAAAGAGACAAATGTAATGGTGCTAAATATTAATTACAAAATAGATATCTGTGAAATAAACATTGTTTTTCCGAAGAACACTTCTATAATTTTATGTTATCAGTTAAACTCATAGTACAGGATTTTATAAACAGCCCATTTCAATAAAATGGGAGAAGGAAAGGCTTAAAAGAGCGAGAGGTACCAACATTGAACCTACAATGACAAGCAGAACAAGTAAAATGTAGATTGTAAACTCAGTATGTTCACATTGTAAGATTTTCCGACTTTAAAACCTGTTTCATCGCCTATTTTCCGTGAATAGGATTACACAATGCATCCATTAATGCTTACGTATCTATATATGATATCTGCCTATGAGTAATGATACACCTTTTAATCCCTATCTTACAAATTCATTTCATGGATATATTTGTTAATTTAATATCGTTTTAGATCAGTGGGTAGAATCCTCTAAATTCCATAGGGAAGTAGTCTCTATAGCTTCACCTACTGTCACGAACCTATAAAAGTGCGCATATCTTTAAAATCTCATCTTCCTCACATCCTACTATTTACATTCACTGCTACATTCCTTTCTCTACGATTATTAATATGGGATGTTAGGCAGTGTCTTCATCAATCCGTGCTTATATTGGATTCACGTCGCGTTCTTCCAGTTGGTTTCCCTGTGCTTTGCAACATGCGAATGGAAAATATTCAGGCGAATGTCAAAATATACAGTGCATGGACACATATGTTAGTACACTCAAGTTGGCATAGCCCTTTTACAAGACAATTATTTTATATAAAAAGAAATTAACTTTCTCTACTTGTTATCTTGCGTGTCCGCAATTTTCCAATTGTTGATAAAAAGAAGTTATGCTAGCTAACGGTAGGTGACAGCGCGGTTCAGTAACAGGCTGCTCCCTGGTGAGGATAAATGGAACTCACTGCATCTGGATTGATTATGCTGTATAGAATTGTTTGTTTATTCTGCAAAGGCGTTCAACGTATCCCCAGCAAACTTAGGAAGAATACATCTCGATACACTACAAACACGACTGTGGGAGTCCCCAGCCCCACAGAACCTAAGTTGCCAGTGTTGCCATCTTATCGTAAAATTCAGTTTTTGCAAAAGCGTTTAACGTATCTGCACAAATCTTAGCATGTTTATTCCTCAAAACCCCAGGGAAACGGACTGTGGGGGGTTCCAGAACTCCAAGTACTCTACTTCCCAGTGTTGCCACCTTAATATAATATTCAATTTTCGCAAAGGCTTCTCTACTGGTTTAACGTACATACATCAAATTTGGCGTGAATATACTTCGATACCCCCAATGGTGAGTGTTGCAACCTATTTATCATGAATGGACCGTGATTCAGTTTTGCATTCACACTTAAGGCAATGTAAAGTTAACAAACTTTTCACGGCTCCTTCATACGTGATGTCAATCAATTGGTGATCTCCTTTTCCTAAAGAAGAATGTCCTAGCCATCTTATAAAATAAGATCGCGTACTCTCTCTGGAACCTCTTTCAACATGTAATCTTCTCTCAAGCGCCTCACAATTATTGTGGGGTTTACACACAACATTTATAAGTCCCAACCAAGGTCCTTCAGCCGACGGTGTTGACACCTGTCATGTTCAATAGTGTCCTGCTTAAATATAAGCGTATAGTTCACAGAGGCAAATTTATTTCAGGTACATAATTTCCCAGAATTACCCAACAATGTCAGATATATATTTTGTATTACTGCTCCTTTCAACTGTGGGAAATAAACCTTACCTTCAGATAACAATCGACGGCACATTTATATTCTCCATTTTCCTCCCATTCTCTGGCTTGAGCAAATAAACCTTCCGTATCTCGGGAACTTTTGGAGCCAACTTCCCGATCATATTCAGCTTGCAGCGCTGGAAGCTTATTTGGTAGGTATTCTCTGCAAACCTTCAGAGCTTCTACCCACATTCCTGACTCCTATGAAAGGAAGAGAAAAAAAGTCGTGCCAAATCGTCAAGAAATAAATAGATATTGTAAACCCTCAACCTATTATAGTTAGGAAGAGATGAGAGTATAATATGTGACTATTATACTAATGCAATTAAAAGTATTATCTAATCACTTGGCTAATCAAGAAACGTAACATAGGAACACAGAATCATATTCTCTCTTAAAGAAAAGGAAGCTGATGTGAATGAGTGGCACGAATGCTCGATTTGATGGAGGTGTATAATTACGCATGCACAGGATGTAATTAGTGGGGGTTCCAGCTGGCTCCTAGCGTCCTCTATCTCTAGATATTTACAATTTTTTTATGGAGATGTGCCACGGCACCCACGCTGCGCATGCCAATAGGTATAGTTTGGATCGATCTCCTTACAAATCTTCCTCTCGGTTTTTCGAAGTGTCCCTTAAGCCTATGATATGAACAGGAGTAAAATATGTGAGAAATTCTTCCCTCCTCTCTGGAAATGATACACAGGGTGATACAACACCATAGCTTACGCCCGCCCCGATGAAGTTGTCGTCAATACTTAACTAAACTCTGAAGATTATAAAAGGTGCGTGTAAATACTAAATAGCTTTCTTGCTTTTTCTCTTTTCTTGATAATAGCGAGTGAGATTATAAAGAATTCCTTTTCGCCAGTAAAATTCTTCTTTGATCTCCTCTCTTTATATACTAAATAGCTCTTTAATCTACAAGGAAATAAATCAAATTACAGGCTATAGAAAAGCATTGAAATAAATTAAATACAACAATGAACTGATTGTTGACACGATTAAAAATATAATTGTTACTAGCTGATTTTCCCGCCCGTTGGTTCGAAGTGAATAAAATACATTATAAACATTGAACTTATTGTTTTTATTAATTAGATCGCCGCACAGTCACTTCCGGTGACTTAAAATGCTCCTGCTGCTGGATCCACGGAACACGGATGCATGAAATCAATGGACGCATGTAGATTTGTATCGTGTTCAAACAAACACAAAGACATTAGGTTTTATATATACAGATGATCTCCCAGGAAATATGCTATGCCTGTCACTCTACTACATACGCTAAAATTCGATCTATGGTGTCTGCGTAATCCCTAACAACTTACGCCACTCTACTGGGAATACTCCAATATTTCTACGTTAAGGAAGGCTGTATGTAAACGAAAGAGTTTCCCAACAACTAAATTACATTTATTTTTAACACAGGCTTTCGATAGTAAACAAATATACTCTTAAAAATTTACAAGACCGTATTTTGTAATCAACAAATCTTTCCAAATACCTGATACTGTTTAACAATTAGTTCGGGCTTCTCTGCTCGTAGTAACAATGCTTCAAATCGCGGATAATTTCTGTCTCCGAACGCAACTTTGGCTTGACCAATCAGAACATCAGCCACCGAGTCAGGGTCATGATTTTCTGCGACTCTCTGAGCACTATCCCAGTCTTGATTATGCACATACCTGTAATAAACAAATACAAAAAATCACATTGCCGTTGAATGATATTACAAAAAAAAAATATGTACTTGTATTCATGTCTCTTAAGGGTTGCCAGATATCATTCTTTGAAAACCGAGACGTTTTTCTTAGAACTTTCCCCTACAAAGAAAGGGCGATATGTTTCAGATAGTAGCCTTTGTTACTCATCCGAAAGGCCCTGAGTTCAATATCCGTGTAGGTTTTCCAGTAGTTTAAGACGGATTCTACTGCTTACGAGTATGAGACTGCTTGTTGGGTAATATCCAGCAGGAGACACTGAAGTCTTGTTACATGAAAGTCTTCTATGATAATGGTTTCATGAGTTGTATATGGGCAAGGAGTCCAAGACTACCTAAACATGTTCCAAATTCCCAATTTCACCCTTGCATGTAACGGCATACAAGCTTTCTATATAGAACATAATCATAATTAAATATACGTGACAATGAAAGAAAACAGTTAAAAAGACCTAATACAATATTTTTACACACGTAAAGAGTGATCTGTTACAGAAATAAATCTGTTGTCAAGTTTTAGAACAACATGTATTTAGTAGTAAATAAAACTTTAGCTAATAAAGCACAAAGAGACACTAATGTAGTCTACATGATACCAAGAAGTATCTAGTGATCATGACGTCATATGAGTTTCTGTTGCTAGGCTACCGTATACAATGACTTTAATATACATGAACTGTTCCATTCTCATGACTTCTCCTGCAGTAACTATCAATACTGCTAGTAGCCACCTACCTTAAATTCCAAGGGTACATACCACAACTATAAGTAATTTACACCCTAACCTGCACATTTTTGGATGTCCTTTTAAGTGGGCCCTTGAACATTCGCATTAACAACCATCGCCACTTTGGCGGCATCAACAAACCAGATACTCTAAGTCTCTTTAAACACCCCGTCACACAACACAAATTTTGATCTGTCTTTCCGTGTTGTTATAATACACATTCTGCCCCCTACGATCAGCACCTCAACACGCCGCCTGTAGAAGGGAGCCTTCATTCACGGTCTGAGCGCAAAAATGAAACCTGAAATAACTCTATACTCACCCCACTCTCGTTTACAGAGCATTTTCAATATCAATACAAATTCTTACACGACCCCTTCCTATTACACGTAACATGGTAGTCAATTGTTCCAAGCTTGATGCGTCGTCCGCTGCGTGGCACCACATTCGCTCTATTCTTTTGTCTGTGTGCACGTGTTCATAGTCTATTCCTTCTTACTTGATAAAAATAAACTATGCGTTTGAAATATAGTGACTATTTCTGTGATTTGAATGTGTTTTTATGCGATTACTGAAGGAACTATAACGTTGAACTATACGTATATACAATAAATTTTGCATAAAGACCAATATTATGCTATGTGTTAGTGTTACATTGATTGAATTGTTATTATAGTCCTCAACGAACTGGAGAGTTTTTAAGGGACCTTCACTTTTTGGTAATGTGGGCTTTGAACTAGTGCGTTCAATGCACTTCCCGGGGGACTTAAACCGTGACCACACGCATGGAAAATAAATGTTACTGTTAGATGCTGCCCACTTACCATGCATGCCTTTATATTCCTTCTTAGATTCTATTTCATCGCTGGTAAACCCCATGAAAGTATCTGCCACCTACTGAATTATTCCCCGTGAAGCATTAAGATCCATTATTTCAAGAGCAAGTGAGAAACTTTACACGTACATTAACACTGCCTCCTTTGGTTTTGCAGCCTCAATAAACTCCTTTTCTGCCTGCGGGAATTTTCCATCATCCTCCAACGCCATTGCATATTTGTAGTGAATATCTGGCATCTTATGTTTCATAGCAGTGCGGGCTAAATCAAAAGCAAAATCAAACTGCAAAGAGAGAGAGAAAAAAAAAATCAGCATAAATGTATAAAGTATGTATTTAAATTGGTGTAAAATTTTGTAGGGGCGTTTCCCATCAACCAAATAAGACAAAAAAAAGAAGTTAATTTGGAGCATCCTTTTGCTCATCTCAGGGATTTGGCTATCTTCTGGGTCCTTTTGAGTGATGACAAGTGATTTTACCATGCATACTACACGATTCCGGGAGTAGTGCCCCAAGTTCCACCTAGCGAAGGTGTCGGGCGTGCTAGCATACTCTTAAGAGATAACTTATCAAAGCTAAGTGATTTACCAAATAAAAGACTAGGTGGAAAAGAATACCTATTTTTATTTAGCTTCGTGGAGTATCGGACTCCAGAATTGCACACAGCAGAACCACTAAATCAATATAACATTATGATTTAATTCGATCCAATTTGACAAAAACCAAGCATAAGCTCTTACGTACATTAGCAGTATAACTAATAACGACAGGCTAATAAAGAATGTTGATAAGAAAGAAACAAATAAACAGAATCATAAAGAACATTAGTAACAAAAGAAATATAAAATAAGAATTATTATCAAAAAGAAACGAAATGATTTTCTTCAGAAATAAAAAAGTTGTTCACTTCACATATTAGCGTATTTTAGTGCTGCCATCTGTTGACCACAAATTCAAACTTTTCTGTAGTAGTCTTCCTATGTATATAGATATGGTGAATGTAATATACATATATATTAATAAATATTTAAATCATTTCCATCACTTGAACTAGTTAATTAACATATAAACAATTTAATAATAATAATTCGTATATATAGGAGGCTGTCACAAATTTAAACACGGTACGATACCCGCTGCCTTTTCGAGATATAGAGAGTCCAATTTTAAAGACAAAATCGATTCTTATAATGGTATATAAAATTTAAATTTCTCGATACACATGAAACAATGCATTAAATAAAAGTATGTTGCTACAAGCGAGTTAAAATGTGAAGTTTAGATTTTCCAAACCTGGTATAAAGTCTTATTTTACTCTGTAGGAATTTTGAATTTGAATTTAAGGCTTTTAGGCAACTATGACTCAGACCATTTACTATGTAGGTTTATTGGATATTTGGTGTCAACTAGTGATGATAAACATATCTGAAGTACAGAAAATTCAGTGTTGCAAACTGTGATTAATATACGAGATGAGCTCTTCAAAGTAGTCAAGTGGCATATAGATCCTTCATCCACGGTTTGCAACACTGAATTCTGTCTCTCACATATTACCACCACTATCCTTTAAAGCGACGTAGTACTTAAAAAACCCAACAAAACTTTATACCAGGTTGGCAATACTGTCGCCATATCATATCACATATTAGCTACTATGTACCCTATTTTACGCTGTACTGATTCTGAGGTTAAGTTCATTGTATATCTAAGGAATGACGTTCTTAGGCGAGCATAGAACCTGGTTGAAAAGGGATCGATTTTCAATACCAGTCACAAACCAGTATAGGTTAGGTCCTATGCATATTTAAAAGGAAAGTTACAAATTTTTGTTACTAAAAAAAAGTACAGTATATATATATGTATGTATGTATATGTATCTTGATACTGTAGACATGTTATTCAGTTCTAAAAAAATGTATATATTTATAGTTCTAAAAAATGCATATATTTATATCATAGTAACCAACATACACGATTTTGTCATTGACTAACTAACAGACAAAATATTTCTGCCCTTTTGCAGCAGACTTGGGGCAAATGATTTCTATTATTCGATCAGTCGCATTAGCTCTAAGCTAAGAAAAGTACAAATTTACTTAAAAATTAATTTTATCGAAAAACAATCGAAGCGGACCTAAATATCGGCACATGGCTATTAGAATTCAAAGACGTTAACTAAAAGTAATGATAAGCGGTCTTAAGGCCAAAGTTTGAAGCAACAGAGGGTTTAAGGATTGCAATCGAACTTCACTATTCTTACAAAACTTTAAGACTACCTTTCTTGTATTACCTACACATACCCACATACACACCTAGACACACACACATACATGCACAAACAAACAAATACGTTTAACATAATTGTTTTTCAGAACAATTCATGAATTTATTTTTACGAAGGATTGGATTGTAAGTGATACGAATTTGGATTTTAGTTATGGCCTTTAGGCATCTAAGGCCATGTGAGTGATAAGAAGCAAGGAGTCTAGTTAGAAATGATTTATATTCTATTAATAGTCTTGGTGCTCTAATGTGAAAGAAATAATTTAATCTACTATTTGCGGTGACTTAACTGAAAGAGGGGCAAAATATAATGAAAAAAAGAACCGTTCATTATATTGCAGAGAAGACTAAGATCGGCAACTAGGGGACAGGCAAGGTATATATATATATATATATATATATATATATATATATATACACATATACCATTCCCTCCTCACTGGCTGAATGGTGTATGACGCAACTGGAAGATACTGTCGATTAAAGCAAAGAGTACCCGTATAGAGAAATCCGTTTGTATACTAGCACTGGAAATCTCCAGCTAGCTAGCGACAACCGCAGCCAACCAGGGCAAGTCATGCTATCACAATACCTCTCGCGACAGGAGAAATTAGCACCCACACAGAGGCGTCCATTCTCAACATGTGAACAAAATTGTTTGGTGTTGCGTTCGCCTGACACTAGGAGTGCTACTGTCGCTCAGATTTCCCTGTCAGGGGCTCGCTGAGTCATACATGGATCTTTGGATTAATAAGATTCCCACTGACGTCACACAATGGAATATGGGAATTCAAAAGTGTTCACTGTTGTTGTGAATGCAACTCTCTAGAAAGAGTTGAAGACAAGACAGAATATGATCTCTTGAGAGGCTGGAGGCTGGGAGGGTTCTTCCAAACTGACCCTAATTTGATGAACGAAGAAAAATACATAAATGCCTTAAAATCACATTTCTATATCAAGTTACAGAAAAGCTTAAATTTTTGAATAGATGAAAGAAACTTCGGGACCAACAGAATAGACCAATTTAATTAACTAAAAGTTAGCTAGCTACCTGATAACTTTCACATGCGTAATCAATACATGCTTCTAGCAGACCAAATTTGGTAAGCAATTTGACAGCTGAATCGCCGCCTAATGATTTAGCCCACAAAAAGGCTACTTGTCGCCCGGCGTGTGGTCCTCCAGCATTTTTGGCAACCTAAAACATGCACAAAAAGACAAATAAATTATATTATTTAATATTTACACAAGTAACATAAACATTTCAAAATTCATTAAGAATAATTATTTCTTACGTCCATTTTTTTTCAAATACAAAAAAAAAAAAGAAACAATATCACGTCGTTCCGCTGAACTCTGACTTTGTGTTGAAGATCAGGGGGAAAATTGCGTACATTAGAAAGAAAGTGCGGACAGAAGGGTGTGATAATATAATTACTGTTCTGTCCATATGCGGCAGGTCTTTCGACAAAGGTTTAGCCCTTTCTGTAAGTCTCTTTAGCTCTTTCCTTCTTTAAGTCTCTTGAAGAGAATCTTATATTACCACTTAGAACGGCCGTCCACAACTTTCAACTCCGGGCTACGAAAGAAGGTCCATATGTCGTTGGAAAAGTATCGGCAAGACAAGATCCAAGCCGCATATATCATGTATTTCTATCCGTTCATTCGTCCGTTGACAAAATTCAACACAGGAACTACTATCTCAGAAAATACTAAGGGTACGAAGGTGGTTGAGGTATCGTTCGAAAGGTCTCCAAAATAATAGAAGGATCAGAATCAGTCTGCAAAACAAAATTTATTTTCTATAATAAAATTCTCTGTTCCTACAATATTTCTTGTACGTCATTGCTGAATTTGTATTTCATTTATGGCCTTTAAGCATATAAAGCTCAGGCCTGGATAGGGGAGGGAAAGGATGTGTAAAGGTGTCGGTCAGGGCCTAAGTTTAAGGTACCATCCCGGTATTTGATTGGTATGACTAAGGAAAACTCTGGGAAAATCTCAGTCAGGATGGTCGGCTGCAGGGTTTAAGCCCACGACCTCCCGAATGCTAAACCAACGCTCTATCAATGAGCCACGGTTTCTCGGTTTGTAAACATAACTATTAATTATATCTTTCTTCACGAAAATCACATCTACTTCCTCATTTTCTGATGGAAGGAAGGGGCATAAAGCGTTAACGTAATTGAAGACGAATATTTAACCATCATGTAATAACAATATTAATACCGATTTGTCGTGGCTCAGTGGTAGAGCGTTGACTTAGCATTCGGGAGGTCCTGGATCGATCTTAGCGATCGACCATCCTGACTGAGTTTTTTCCAGGAATTTTCCTCAGGGATTCTACCTACAAAATAGGCTCTGGTCGTCTACCTTTTACAATCCTTGCCCCACCCTATCCCGGTCTGAGCTTCAGAAGCCTAAAGGCCTTAAAACTAATTCAATTCAACAATATCAATATTTTTTCTACTTTTGTTTTTTGGTAAGAAAGTAGTTCTGTTCAAAAGTTTGTAGAATTAGTACAAATTAATACCTCAATCTCGCACAAATTGCATTTAAAAATAAAAGGCTGGTGCATACTGAAACCATTAAAATCTGAAAATTGAAAATTTACTCATTAAACATCTTTCTTCGGAGCCGGTCACATATAAACGACCCTTGAGAAGTCCATTTCCAAAATGATTTTTGTCCACAAAAATTCAAAACTTACATTTTCGTATTAATAAGTTTGTTTCATCATGAGCAAACACAATAGTACGGTTTTACGATTCTAAGACGTCGCCAAAACCATTTAAATACAGCAGAAGTCCGATAGACCGGCATCCAACAGTCCGGAACGCCCGATTGTCCGGCACCATCCCATCTTTTTTTTTTTCTGTAAACGCTTGTGAACGACAGTTGAAAGCGCTCGGCGCGGTTCGGAACCACTCGGAAGTGTCCACTACGCGTCTGCTACTGTTAGACGCAATCAGCATTGTTCGGAATCAGTCGGAAGCGTTCGGACTTTACTCGGCTGTCACCACACACACAGGTTCAGTTCATTGTTTTCGCTGTACGGCTTAGCCTATACCAGTGACACGGTCCCGAACGTGCCGGACTATCGGACTTCTACTGTATTAAAAGAAAGTAAAGAACAGAAACGAAATTCACAACTGCCTAAAATGTGTGACGTTTGGACACGGATGGTTTGGAAATTGAGACTTCAATTGACTTACCCTGTACGCATCCTCCCACATATCTGCTGCGCGATACATATTCACAGCTCCTTTCCAATCTCCAGCATTTAAATAATGTTGTTCCGCTCCTCTCCAATTGCCTTCTCCTTCAAGCTCTTGAGCCAAGTGCAAATGAGTTGTTTGAACCAAGTCAGGATGATAGTGGTTCACAAGACGCATCATCTAATGCAGAGAACAAGAATGTACAAAGAACCATAAATAAATATATAAATACGTGTAAAACAAACAAACAAAAGAAAAAAACACAATGTTTAATAATATCACAGTCATAATAGGACTGAGGTTTTACTTCCTCGATTCCCTCCGACATTTACTATCTATAAAAATAATCTTTCAATTTCTAATTTAATCATTAACCTTCCTTTTCTCGTTTATTTATTTTTGAACTCCCGGGTTCAAAAGGTTCCAAAATTCAAATTTGATAACGTTATTGAAATTTCACATTTATGACCTCACCTATATTTAAAGCTGAAGCCCCCGTGATCTACTAGACCATAGTATTCATGTCTCGCTAAGGTCCGCCATCCTGACTGAGGTTACTTTCACAATATCTTTCTCAATCAGATCACACGAATGCCGAGATGGTACTTTTAACAGAAGTCCTGACCGCTACCTTCCTTATACCTTTCCACGGGAAAGTGCTCGTGGATGTGACGGCTTGTATTTTTTTCAAAGCTTCGCGTCATTACGTTCTTAACGTCATAATTGTGTCATACCAATACTTAACCTTTTAATAAAAAGCAAGGTTGAACTCAACATTTCGTCCTCCTCCCTTGCTAGTCGCTATATTATCAACATTACACATCCATGACATCTTGCTTTCAGGATAAAATAATAGAATAACGTTTCTTGCCTATTAGATCTTCTTCTGTTTATCATAGAATATTCACACTATTAAACCAGACAACCGGTCTAGTGATTTCCGTAACGTACTTCGGAATGGCCCTGGGGAGGCAAGCAGGTTTGAGTCCTGCTGCCGACCATACAGACTGAGTAATTCCAATACAATACCTCGATAAAGGTTCTGGCCTATACCTTCCCTTCCCTACCTTTCGAAAAGAGCTATCCATAGAACATCATCCCTCAAAGCTTTCTGACTGGCTCGAATATAAGTAAATTAAATTAAAATGTAATACTAATAGAAGTAGCAGGCTAGTAGAACATTAAATTTTTATTTTTAAAAAATGTCTATTACTTGTACTGATATGTTATAATCTATAACTTTCTTCCATACCTGGTCGTACTGCCTGTTTTTCTTATACATCGTAATAGCCAAATCTGGTTCTGAAACAGAAATGTACAACTTCTCCGCTTCCCGAAATTTCCCTTGCTCTTCCAGCACTTGCGCTTGATTCACGTACATTTCGGATACTTCTTCAGCACGAAGATGTTGGCTGGCTAATCTATGTGCTTTCTCCCACTGACCTTGAAAAAAAACACATATTAAATTTATACTACGACTCCTATATTTTATAGTAAAATTACATCATGTAATTTAATTAAAATTAAATTAAATTAAAAAAACAACCATTCACATGTCTTTATTGGTGACAGCGATTCTCTTTACAAAGAAACTAGTCAGTCCAGTAGACAGGAGTTGCCACGATTCCCCACCTCTTACAATGTATAACATTTGTACCATATCAAATACAATATACAATCCCCAAGATAGCCTCCATACGTGGGCGGCGCTAATTTTGTCGGTCCATCTACTAGCCCACTCTATTCATATAGATTTCACCAATGGTGTCGACACGTGAACTCTATTCATAGACACGTGAACAACCAGTTTATATATATATATGAGGGCAACGCCCTAGCCGAACTGGTCTACCGGTTCCCGTAAGATCACCGAAGTCAAGCAGCTCTGGGTCTGGTCAGTGCTTGGACGGGTGACCGTTGCAGTACTCCAGAGATGGTGTTGCCTGTGCGGTGTCCACCCAGCGTCGTGAGGCCAATTGGAGAGCTACCTGAATAAAGAGGTGGGATCACAGTTGAGAACTTCGGCTCTCCTCTCCCAACACGTCTGGTCAGCGTGGGAGCAGTAGACCACCTCCTCCCTCCGAAAGAGGCCTCATCCAGTAGTGGATTGAATATGGCTGTGAATTATATATATATATATATATATATATATATATATATAGTCTACTACCTTTTTGTAATTACTGCCTGATTAACATAATATTTCAAGTGTAATGCAGTAATTCCTATTGAATGATTTAAAAATTCCTTTACGTCAGCAAAAACTTTTTTAGCTGCCTCACACCAGTTCGCTTGTGTTCATGATATAGTCTTTTCCATCGCTGGAATACAGCTCAGAGACTGATTTGTCTTATTATTTCGCGTGCAAGTTGTGTGGAACATTTCGTATGAGAAGTATAGGCAGCTTAACTTTTTTTTTTTTTAATATGGATACGCTAATTGGAAGAGAGCTACAGAAAAGAGTTTTGGTTTAAAATATATACAAATATAAAATGAAGACAGTGCTTTACATAAAACACCATGGTTTCATAGGTATTCTTCAGGCAAATGCACAAAGCAGAAGTAATCAATTTTGTTGCTTCTCAGATTAATGCCAACCGCACTGAGGAAGTTAGCAGAAATTGAGAATATATCGCGAAAATAGCGGATGTGGTGTGTTTGATAATATAAGACAGTACGCGAAGAAAACATGATGCATCGGTTTTAAGTGAATAGCGAGGTGACTTTCTAGAAATTCCCCACCACATGCCTAACAGTGATCTTACGCTTAAAAGAGAATCGAGGAAGATAAATTATAATAATAATAATAAACCACTAAGTATACGCATCACACTGTGCAAGGTTGCAATGAAATGAACGCTGATCAATTACACGCTATAGCCAAAACTGAACGGCTTTCTATACTGATACGTAGGGCTACTATTTATGGGAGATAATTTACGCTTTCACCCAGCAGAAAATCTTCAAGCAATTTCACTTCTTATATTAAAACCACGCGTAGCAAAAGCTTACGATGGAGCAAAGTGGCTCGTGCTGTGAAGTGTAATATCTTCTTAAGATAGAAGTGTCCCAAGCCGTCTATGTATTAATACATTGTTGCAATTATCGTTTGAGTCTAGCGATAGTTGATTCTTCTAAAGCTGTACAATCTGCATACAAATTTTTATATATATATTCTACAAAGGCTTTATGTATATTTAAATGGTATGTCCCTAAGGGCGCAAGAAAATCTAGGCATCCCTAAAACCATTCAGCGGTACTCGGTGAATGTGTCAAGTCTGAGCTTGGTTACCAGTGCAGAAGACATTTCCACCAAAACTTACAATTGTATTTCTCTTTCAGTTTAAGGCCAAAAATCATGATAGATCAATGATTAATGAAATCAAATATGTCATTCCTTTTTCACTTAATTTTTTTTGGAAAAATTAAAAGAAACAAAATTCGTGTGACTGTCTCCAGCATAAAAAACCTATTTTCGCAAACGCGAATGAAGTAATCCAAACGTCCTACGAACGTTTCACTGCGAAGAGAGATTTTTGTGAAGAGTTCGACAAAATCTGGATTGAGAGCAAGACGGTTACAGGTGTGGTTCACACAATTTACACTTAAGAAATCACCAGCTCACTTGCAGGAGTTCATCCCTGAATGTATCCATACTGAAGAGATATCAGCTTCTTCAAGGGAACAGCATCGAACACGAATATCGAAAACTTAATTTTTGAATTTGAATTCGAAATTTATTTATGGCCTTTAGGTATTTACGGCTCAGGCCGGGATAGGGAAGGGGGAAAGATTCGGGAAGGCGTCGGCCAAGGCCTATGTTGAAGGTGCCATCCTGCATTTGCTTGGTGTGACTGAGGAAAAAATCCTGGAAAAATCTTAGTGTGGATGGTCGGTCACTGGGACCGAACCCACGACCTCCCGAATGCTACGCCAACGCTCTACCACTGAGCTACGGCGGCTCGGTAAAAACTTAATTTTTACACTACTACATTTCAAAATAAAGTATTTATTTGTACAGTATTTTCTTATTTTCGTCTTTCATTATTTTGTATAAGTTTACCCACTTCATACTATGCTGTATTTAAATTTAAATTAAAAATTACATGCATTATAATTACTGTACTGTATTTTTGCTGAACACTGCAAAGATTTTTCAAGTAATTCGTTCATAATTAACAGTATAAATTAAATATAGCAACTGCAAACTGCCAAAATCAGAATTTAATTTCTTTACCACGTCGGAATTAATGCGGAAGTTCGGTTAATCGGGGACTCTCCCGACGACTTCCATGTTTTTAACATACCACCAGAAATTTCGCAACACATCTCTCTCACACAATATATAAAAGCTACTTTCTGTACTCAGTTTCTACTTCAAGCACTAACCAAAGCTGCTCTAACCCTGATTTGGCATCGTTTGGGTCTATGTGAATATTATTACACCTTACAGAATCAAGGCTATATCCTAAAAAAGAGTTCACGAACACCGATACTTATATATTAATTCTACATATGAAAGCGTGTAACTTGAACTTACGTGTATTTGGGCCCCCTTGTTTTTGTAATAAGAAAACCACAATTTCGACATTTCCAATCCAACTTGATTCTTCTTCAGGAAGCACATGTAAAGATACTAAGAAAAAGAAGGGAGAAGAAAAGAATATGTACAGATGAATGTATGTCTGGTTCCTTATCTGCTTATGAACACATTCTTTTCTTTTTCCACTTGTTTCTTCTTATCTCTTTTTCTGTGGTTCCTAAAGAAGAATCCAGTTGCTTTTTAAATGATCGAAACTGTTGTGACTGTTTTTATCACGAAAACAACAGAGCTAAATACAGTTACTACGAGGTACACTTAAACCGAAAAGCCTCCTCGAATACCACAGTTACACATAATCTGATATACTTCCCATTAAATCAAACAGTGTAAATGCAGAATATTACCAAAATTGGGAACGTTGTTAATTAAATTCTTTGGACATTTCCAGCTTGCCTACAACGCACTGAAACGCGGTATATTTTAAATGTATCTGCAATCATCTTTTACATTGTAAAAGTCAATGTAGCATGAGACATATTGTCGCACTGAGAACGAATGTATTATCACAATTACGTACCTTGAAAATTAATTTTAGTCGTCTTCAACAAACAAACAAAAAAAAAAACATCTTTCGCTATCTACCTGATAGTCACCGCGCACAAAACAACAATTTCATACGTAAAGAGCGTTTTATGTATAGTGTGTTGTTTTGTAATGTATGTTGAACATACACATCCAAAAAACAAACAAAAAACACTCTACATACAAAAAAATTGTAGTTTTGTGCTGAAGAAACTATCAGGTAAATAGCGAAAGTACTTCCTCAAATTTGACGGTTTTTCGTTGAGGACGACTACAATTAATATTCAAGTCACGTACTTGTGACAATGCAGTATGATTTCTAATCAATAAAGTAGAATAAGATAAGGCGTCCAAGCTTCATGCTGAAAAATGAACAAACAGTTTCTGGTCTGCCTGGAATCAACCTGCCTTTCTGGAAGAATTAGTCTCTCTATTAAATCTGGAAAAAAAAATAAAAAAAAATGAATAGATAAAAACTGACAATGAACTGAGAGGAGGGAGAATCAAACAATGTTTCCCAACTACTAGTTCGTTCCTGTACAAGTAACACGGCAAACTTCATTGAATATTGGTTATTTTTCAAATCTCAGATGAATCAACATATATCTCTGTTGGCAGAGGTGGTATACCAAAATTTCATTTCGCGCCAAGTGATAACTTTTTGTCTCCATAATTTCTAGCTTTTTTTGGCTAACTTTTCCTTAACATCCTGAACGAACTTGTGAATCTCTCAGAACATGACCTACAGTTTTTGTTCGAGTGTACTTCGAACTACTCTATAAACCCCCCACGAACCCAAAACCACGACCACAGAAAGGAAGCGTGCTACTCATTGAGACAACCAAGAGCTCGCTTTCAACTTCCTTGCACACACTCTACCAGTGTTGCCAGTTTCGCGACTTTATACCTAAAACTAGCTATTTGAAAACTCATTTAGCTACCAAAGATTCTCACTTTCCGATAGTGTGCATTTAACTACCTTTTGTGCATGCTCTAGCGAAAAAAATCGCCTAATTCTAACATTAGTAAGATAGGATTTTTATCTACTTTTTAGATTGCTGTTTAGCTATTTTCAAGTGATTATTGTTGGCAACACTGCACGCTACGATAAACTTTGGTAAACTTTATTTTTTTTTAATATGGGCCAGTCTAGTAACTTTGGACTTCGGCCCGTCACGATTCGCCTTTTAGCTGTTAAAATCCACACCCATGCCGGGACTCATACCCGGGACGTTCGACTGCACTCTACGACTTAACGATAAGAGACATAAACATTTCTTACCTGCTTGATTGTACATGTCTATTGCTTCTTTATGCATTCCTCCTTCAATATAGAATCGCTCGGCCATCTGGTAATCCTGAACAGATGCAAAATGTTGTCCCAATCTTTCGTAAAATGGAGTAACAGCGCTTGCATCTTCAATTACCTGAGAATGTATGATTATTAAATACAGAAATCACATTCAAAATATTAAACAATTGTCTACATTAAGGCCACAGCGAACAAACATTAAATCTATTCTCAAAATTTTATGTACATACATCATTATAGTAATACATGTGTAGCCCTTTGAAAAAAAAAAAAAAACATATCTTAAACTGGAATAACCAAAAGGGTACTCTACTGCATCTATTGAGCTTCTATGACAAGATCAAGCCACGTAGTTAGAGCTTTAGGGCATAAAGAAATATTTTTATTTCTATGACGTTCAAAAGAGCGCAATTTCGTCCTCAAATGTGACGAAAATAGCTTATAAACATCTTACATGCCTGGGAATTTAGCTAATAATTTCAAGAAAATCATGATGCGCTGAAGACTAAACAAATGCTAATTGGTACTTACCGGCGTTGATAAGGAGTCTTCAACTACTTATCAACGCCGGTAAGTACCAATTAATAATTTAAAGTTTTAATAGTTGATTATTAAGGTTAAGTTTTACTTTTATAGTTAACAAAAAATCTTCCTGTACTTAAAATTTGTTTATATATCTTTTTATATCATTGTATAACATCGCCTGCTATTGAAATATTAATATTTATAAGTAAACAATGATCCTTGACATCCTTATAACAGTTGTACTATCAATTATTTTGGCTTATTCCCAGCTGCAGGAATACTCAATAATTTTTCTGTTTTGATGTGGCATAGAAAACGATATCTGTTCGTATGGACAGTAACCTCTTCGTATCATTTGGTAGAAGTTGTGATCCAAAGAACTGCCGCTGAAACCTCACCCAGGTCAGACACACCTACTTGTCCCCAGGTAACTATCAAGGAATTCACTCTCCGTCCTATATCCTCTAAAAGAACCTTCGTTTACATCAAATCAGTCAATCTTGAAATGTGTCCACGACGGTTAATCAGAAGCACCTGACCGTCGTAGGCTCGAAAAATATTTCCACGTTTTATGCCGGACATGTTACGAGAATTATCTATTGTGTGTTAATGTCATATCAGGAATCGCAGCACGCCAGTTGAGAATCACTGATTTTTATGCTATAGAGGAAAGCAATGTTGATATATTTTTTATAAAATTGACGTATTTGGTTATAATACTAACTTAAAAAGAAAACTTACGAATGGGGATTTACCTGAATGATCTGAACTGCCTTCTTCCACTGTCTAGCATTGATAGCAGATTCTAATGCTTTGATTGTTTTTCCAGCTTCAATGTAATGGTTTATAGCCGCATCCAGTTGTTTATTAGCAGACAGCTCGTCACCCCATTCTTCTTCTAAAACCACCACCTCTGTAAAGAATAAATAAATATCAGTTCGATTCCCGGCCACTGCACCGACCACATTTTCTAATCGTTTTTCAACACAATCAGTGATTAACTATATTTTCCACATTCTACAGATCTTGATATTATCCTTTTGTTTCTCAGCTGATACAATACAAAAATCTTTCTTTCATACATAAATGTCTAGCATAAATGTCTTTAATGAAATTACATGCAGCAAATAACCGGAAATAACGAGCGGTGACACATTGGTATTTTTTTCTTCTTTATTATTTACTGTTATAGGTATCGAAACCGGTAAGGTGAAAAAAATGAAGGTAAAGGTGAACACCCATAAAGCCACAAAAGAACTAAACTACCTATAAAACCACAAAAAGGAATCACCACCTGTGTCGCCAATCACCGTTACCTTTCCAGCTTGTACCGAGTTTCATGTCACTGCCGTCCTTCGACATGTTCTGTTATAGAATCCTGATAATTCCTAATCTTGAACCTAATCTTAATAGGAAAACACTTCCATTTCTTTCCTATTATCCAACCATTAACAGAACTTAAATTACACCTAACCAACACTCCTTTTTATTTTCCATGTCTTTATGTTGTGGTCCTTTTTTCATTAGTATTTATTAATTGTATTATTACGAGATGGTAATCACACTTGATGTAGAGTTTTGATTGCACTTCTACACATATTGACATGGAAGTGCTGACCCCCTTTAATTTCTTTTTTATAATTGATGATGTTCTTCCCCTTCCCGGTTTGAAACCCGATCACTGGGCAATGTGAACAAATGGTGGTTTGTCATTGCCTTTCGTCACATCGAGATTATGCTAGCATCCTAATGACGAGATCTACAATTTGAGTGCACTCCGACCCACTCAAGTCCGGTGATAAAACCAGAATACCCTTGATACCAAAACAACACGCGAAATCACTAATCCAACGGAGACAGCTTTATACTGTACCAATATTTCCTTCAGCATAAAGTATAATAAGGAAACAGTAGTTCACATAAAACATAAAAACAAGATACTGGACATATAGTTTAACACGAAGAACATTTCCATCATTATCTTACCTTTAGGGAAAACATTTCTTGCTAGATCAATAGCTCGGTTGTAAGCCTTGCCCTTTTTATAGCAGTCTAAAGCTCCGTCCGTGTCATTCACTTTTTCATATAATTCTCCCGCTTGTTCATAGAATTCTCCTTTCAACAGCGCTGAAGCAACTTTGGCTACAAGATCATGATTCTCCAGCATGTGTGGCGTGTTCTGAATCAATCTGCAAATGCGTTTAGAACAAAGTTAGCACATGGTTATGAAACGAATGGATGAAATGTTTAAAGCCAAGTACATGATAAACAATTATTTGTTGTGTAAGAGTTCTAATCTATTTTTAAGAATACTATTTAATATAAGGAGATTAAACAACGCATATATAATAAAAAAAAAGAGGATATTTAAATTAGTAATAGTATGACCACAACTTTAAATCATTATGAATTAACCGTTTCATAATGGACAAAAATAAATCGAATTTCTACAAAAACAGTGCTAAGTGCCTTAACAGGGCTCCCACTCATTTGCCAAGATCAAATTCCCTGACTTTTCCAGGTCACTACTCAGAAATTTCCAGGTACCCCATTTTGTATATATATCATAATTCCATGGGAAAATAAAGATTATATACAGTTGCATGAAAATAAAGATACATCAAAATATTTCACTGTATTCATTTCTTAAATTGCTTCATGGTTGGCACATTAGCCTCCAAGTAATTTCAAAAACGATCTAACATTAAATGCCTGCTGTAGCTAAATGAACTTCAAACAATAAGCTATCAAATTCCCTGACTTTTTCAGGTTTTCAGACATTTTTAGTGAAATTCCCTGACTTTTCCAGGACTTTTTAGTGCTAAGCTGGATTCCCTGACTATTCTAGGTTTTCCAGGTGAGTGGGAACCCCGCTTAACTTATAATTAAGACTTGATCCAGCTAGACTAGACAGATAAAGATTTTTTGTGGGATTAATTTACAATTCATAGATTACGGAAACAAAGCATGGCAAGATAAACATATATATTAGTTTATACACCTGCTCGTTAGTGCGAGCTAAACTATATTCGGTAGATATTTTAGAAATAGGTTGGCAACACTGACAAATGGAACCGTTTGAGAGTGAAGACTTGTACGGGTTTTCTTCTATTATGTCGAATATCATTCATACCAACTTCGGTGTGAATATGTCCAACTGTAAGAAAGCCACTTAAAAAATTTGTTTTAAAATAGGTTGGCAACACTGACAATTGGCGTACTTGAGAACGGGGACACCCACAGTATTTTTATACTGTGTCG
Organism: Lepisma saccharinum; assembly: GCA_022664845.1. Taxonomy (NCBI): domain Eukaryota; kingdom Metazoa; phylum Arthropoda; class Insecta; order Zygentoma; family Lepismatidae; genus Lepisma; species Lepisma saccharinum. The sequence continues at coordinate 40,974 of JAGDQP010006945.1, read as the reverse complement.
AATAATGTTTATGACACGCGTTTAGTGTGGATACGTCGAAAGATATGAAGCAATTCGAAAAATTGAAGTTTTAGATAGGCTGGCAACATTAACAACTTCGGTGCCCGGAGTATCTCTAGGACCTATCCCAGCACATGTATGCAAAAATTAGTGAAAATCAATGGACTCGTGTAGATTTGTGTTAACTACACATAAATTTTCATTTATATTTATATAGATTACCAATAAACATCAGTAAACAGTGATTTAATGAAATAATTATTGTTGAAGATTCGTTTGGGATAACATCCTACTTCCTTCGTCATACTTATACTACTCACTAGTATTAAAACCTTAAATAAGTCATAGGTGTGAACTGACCTTGAGGCACGTGCAGGTAGTCCAGCCTTCAGGTACAAATTGAGAGCTGATAAATGGTCTCCTTCCTTCTCCTTCAGTTCTCCAGCCTTTTCCTCTTGCTTCGTCTCTGTTAGCCAGGCCACATAATTCTCCTTCAGAAGTTCTACATCCGGATGGCCTTTTGCTTCCGCTAACATCAAAGCTAGAAAAAAGACAAAACTAGTATTAAGTGCCAGCCTTTCTAAAGGGCTTGGCAAAGAAATCTAACGGTTTTTGAAATCATATTACAAGGTTGTAATTTGATACAGAACTTTTTTTTTTTTTTAATTTATAGGGAATAAAATTCCATTTATGAATGAACAAATGGAAAAATTGAATGAAGAAAAGTCTACGTTCTAAAAATTACGTGACCAAAATGATCACAATTCTTGCGAACGCACTCTTGCATCCTGTCGCTGAAATTCCCCACAGTATCTCGTGGAATTGTTGCAATTGCATCCTTCATTTCAAGTGTAGTGCTAGGTTTCTTCATGAAATTTTCTGTTTAAGATTTCCAGTGACAGCTTGAGAGTGTGCGTTTGCACGAATACAGGAGTTTGAAAGCCTGAAAGAAGCATTTTGAGAAAAATGTCCTTCATTTCCAGACTCTGCACTGCTTAATTCATTCATATTTATCTCTTAATAAGCCACACATCTTAAAGAAAATAAATGCTAAGTCAAGAAGGAAACAATAAGATAGGGATGAAAGAAGAGGACTTAACTTGGCTCGAAGTACCTGCTGCTTTCCGCAGAACACTAACCAGGATGATGATAACCTTCCGCATAAAGACACATTCTGTACTGATGGTCATTCCTTTCACACAAATACAAGTTGTGTGAATACAAGTTAAAAAATGCACAGAAAAATTGGTTTCATTCTAGTGGGGGAATCGAAAATTGGTCTCTCGATCGTCTATCGTTAGTGATGTGTTCCTCTGGCCTCAGCTGAACCAGTCAACTTCATTCGTATATTACACTATTTACAGAATGTCTCATAACTAAACTTTCCACAAGAAGTGAAATGCATCAGCTTTCGATCCCAGTGTTTCACCTGAGGCCAGAGAAATGTATCATATGCACAGAGTTTTTTCGTGTTACCTGGTAGAAGTCTCGACTGGTGATCGGGAGAAGATGATGATAACCTTTTCTGGTCATTTTTCAATATTCTATATCGTGCTATAAAGCCTCCTGTGTGGCCTAGTTGATAGCGCGCTCGCCTTTAGTCCAAGCGGTTCCAGATTCGATTCCAGATGGACGATCAAGTCGATGTTGTCCCAGCATCGTGAGGAGAATGGGGAGCTACTTCAATAATTAAATAATGAATTGTCCTTATGAGAGGCATTCCACTGACATCATAACCGTCTATTGAACGCAATACAAGCAACAGGCCAAAGTCCTTGAGTAGTTGTTGTGTCGCTCAGTTTAATTTGAGTTTATATCGTGTTATATTTACAATTACTGCAAAAAGAGCAATTTGGAGTGAACCATCCAATCATCATAATGACTGCTACTTTTATGTTGTAGACGTTAGTCACCATCTAGAAATCAGGTGAGCAATTACAAGGTCACTGTGGAGCAAATGCTGCAGAGTTATCATAAGCTATCCGTGAAGGTGCATTTCCTTCACTTCCATTTTGATGTCTTCAAACCGAACTTGTGTGACGAATATGTGGAACGATTTCATAAAACAACAAAACAATCGAGAAGAGATATAAAGCAGGATGAGATCCATCAATGATGGGAGACTATGTATGTATAAGTGCATAAGGACACTTCCTGTCGTACGAGGAAAAGACGTTCAACTGCTCAGTTCCATAAATTTCATGAGTAATTTTCATTTGTGTACGGACATCAGAACTCTCTGCTTTCAGCGAATGATGCTGTACTTCACCTTAAAACAGTTACTTGGCCATGAAAGTTCCTTTGTATTCTTTCAAGGTGTATTTTGAATTCAGTGCTAGATGTAAACATACAACAAACACAAATGTTGGAACTCGTATGAATATAAATCTATCATTAGTGTTACTACTACTATGGCGGGGACAGATTTATTTGCTAAGTGAATCGGAGACATTACGGGAAACCGAATGTCAAATTCATGATAATCACACTTGAATTATGCAGTAAATTTTTAAAATTCAAAAAACTCCGCAGTTGGCCCAATGTTATGTTGCTCAGTGTTATTTGACGATATATGACGTCATTTGTGACGATGCCTCGACACGATTGGATGCCCCTAGCTCCAAAACTACGTTATTTTCTTTTTCGAAATTTCTTTATATGAACTTGCCGTATTGATATAAATAAAGCTTCATTGAACTCTGTATTTCCTTCAATTAATTACATGCTATTCAAAAGCACGATACGATAAGCAAGCAAACGAGATATACGAGAACAATCGTATAAAGAACAGCAAAACAAACACTTCAGCTCTGAAGATGAAACTGTCTTCTTCTTCTTCTTTTTTTTATCATAGGTCGACATTTTGCATTCTTACCAAACTACAGACAATGAAATACATTACCTTCGTCCCATTTATGAAGCTTCTGGTACATTTGCAATGCCTTGTCCAACTGATTTTGTTCTAAGTAAATTGCTTCTGCTGTTTTAAGCTGTTTGTTAAGGACAGCCAACCTGGCATGCACTTCTGGGCAATCCATTATACCACTCCCATCTGCGGGAAATGACAGTTCACCTCATCAGAACAAAAGTCACAGTTAATTTAAATTTCACAAGCAAATAATTAGTAAATTATTGAGAACAAAACACAAATACTCCTTGACTTAACAATGCGTTTACACTCCCACTATCGCAGAAAGGTAGACGTAAATTGGTGTCAAATATTGTGCATCATTCATGAAGTTGTTATGGGAAGCTTGAAGTTCAAGCGGACCTAGTTTAGGTTAGCTTGAAATAGATTAATTGATATGGATTGTAAAGTATAGCCAACCGTATGTTTATTTGCTGTATTAAATGAGATTAAATTGTTTATAGTCAATTTCGGTTAGGTATATATAATAAATTATAACTGATGGAAATATTCGGGGTGATATCGAGAGGGCAGCCATACTCTGAGGTGGTATATAAAGGACAGCCGTATTTGAGCTAAATTCAGATTCTTCACTGAACTGATATTACTATTACTAAGCAAGTTTGGAATTGTATTTAAAGATACTATGGGACTGTTATTGGTGTACTACAGGCTACGACAAGCTATGTCGACTACGCTACAAGAGTATACAAGCTATATTCAATGGTTGAGCGAAGATAGGATCATTGAGCACAAGTAGACTTTTACACTTTGCGATTAAATTGGACTATTTCATATTCAAGCTGAACTGTGATGATACTTACTTGTTGGACTATCTGTTGCTATGTATGATGTGTTGAACTAAATGTTGCTATCTATGATTTGCATATAATTCAGATGTTCGAATGCACGAACAACTTTTATTCTTTTCGTTATAGTGTTTTGTTTTACGGCATACTCAAGAAATATGTGTGTAGGTGCTCGCTAGAGGACAGTAGTAAATGCCCGTAACTTCATAACATGAGGTGGAGTAAATACAATATAATGCTGAATGAACATTGAAATGTAAATGGAATTGAATAATATTTTATATATTCGTGAGAATCCTGAAAATGCCTACTCATATTTTCAAGTTAAGGTTTGTAACCAAAAAACTATGTAGCTAAGTTGCATTCTGTACAAAGCAATGTAAAAGTTCATTTGAGGTTATATGCAAGAGAATATTATTGGATCTTTCATTTCAATCAATAATCATTGAGAAAGTTTACCCATTTCTTCTACCTACTCACGATAGGTCTGCTAGAGTATCTCTGCTACCCTAGGCCGAATCATAATAGTCGAGAGTAGCCTCACCCAAGTGCGCAAGCCTGGGTTCCCTACAAGTAGGCACTTGGACTAAATGCTACCACGTCATCTGGAAGAACTTCACGCTCAGATCTTAACAGTAAATGGTATATTCGCAGAAGTTTTATAAAGAGTTATCCAGGACAAATTGGTATTATACATACATCGTCGAATATAAAACTATTGTATAATTATTGAGAATAATTATATTGTCAACAAAATAGATTCCCATTTCAAAGTTTTCAACGCTCCATTCTGAGCTTCATGTATGATATTTATCATTACTAGAGAATGCTAAATATCCAATAAACTGATGTAGTGAGATTTTAAAATAATAACATTTTATATGAGGTTGGCCACACTGTCACCTCAATTGCATCACACTTTAGCTCCTAATATCTACTCTATTCACACAAATCAACTTCCAACAACATGCTCTAACCTTAATGCATGGTTCCCGATTTGTCGACAAATACTAATTTCATTTACTATTGTAAAAATTCGATTTTGAGCTCAAAGTTTTACCACCTATACAGGTTGACAATCAATATTCCGGTTGCCATAGTATTTCGGTATGAATGTCGGAGCGCATTTTTAAATATACCGCGTTGGTGCACTATTGTTTCCTGAAGGCGCCGTTCATGTTTTGGCGGCGCTGAACTTCAAATGTTTGGTCATACTACCACCTGCGTACAGTAGGGTTTAGTAGGTACGTACGTTCGTTTTTTACCGCTGGATGGCAATACATTAGTTGGATCTTTTTTAAACATTTTGGCGTTTATTCTGGCTGTTTTTTTTTTCTTATTAGCATTAAAAAATCTTTTATAATGAATGTTAATTAAATTTAAAAATTAATTAACTAGTGAAAAATTAATAAAAAATAGAAACTAAAAACTGAACATTTAAATTTCATTTGCTTTTCATTTAGTGTTTAATTTTCTTTTTTTAAAGCACTGTAAGGTAGTCCTATTCTGTTAAATATATACAGCACATATACACATAAAAAGGAGGATCCATAGTCTAGTGGTTAGAGCGTTGGATTCATGACCGCGTGGTTCCGGGTTCAATTCCCGGCTGGAGTCTCATTTTTCGGCGTCCACCCAGCCTCGTGATGCAAATTTGGGAGTCACGTGAATAAAGACGTGACGGCCACACTCGGTCTAGAAAGCCCCTGATACGCCTGTTCGTGGTTAGGTACGCGCAGTGCTGACCACACAGCCGTTACTCAGGTGGACGCAGTTCTACCAAACACGGACAGATGGCGTTGGGGCAGGCTCAGGGTCTATCGGCCTGTTACGCCAGTGGTTATTATTTTGTTATACACATAAAATATTCGGCAGTCGTCAGGTCCCGATTTTACCGAATTTTTTATTGTCAACCTGTATCACGAAAGCAAAGCGGATTTTGATCATGTTCCAATTAGTCCCCCCACCTCCTTTTTTGGTAGATGTGAACAAGGCCTTACAATATTTGAAAACAATTTATATACACTCTGCATAAGTAGAAAAACAGAATCATAAGTAATTATAAAATATCGTTATGTCGAATACGAGGATACAATACACACGTACTCTAAAAAGCGAGTAAGTAAATAAATAAACACACATTTATTTTATTAATACATATAAAGTATTTTACAACGATTTACATTTACATTATTACGTAAAAATGATACAGGTTTTGTATACATGGTGATTCAGAACTAAGTACATTACTTTCGGGAGGTGATTTCTGACATTGAAACAAGAACAAAAATGTTCCTATGAACATGGGTGAAATGCCACTTCGTTTTTGGAGATACAGACAGCGTTTCCAACTTGGAGCCTACAGTCGACGCCTACAATGCGAAGAAAACGAATAATTCTCAATAAATCAGAAACGATGCACGTTTGCGTAAATTTGTTTCTAAGAACATGGTGAATATCAGAAGTGAAAATACAATGTCACCGGATTGTCAGTGTTCGAAACCTGGAATAACGTTTAAAATTTTCAAAAGGCACTACGTCGTGTTATTGTATATTTGGCATTCCCCTAGTGATGATAAACAACATATGGCTGAAATGTATGGATAAGATACGAGATAAAATATTCTAGGAAAATACGTAGTTTGTATAAGATTGCGAAAACCTTTCGTGTCTTATTCACAGTTTGCAACACTGTAGTTTGTGCTTTACGTATGTTGCATATGTTGTTTGTCACCACTACGGGATACCAAATATCCAATAATACGACATAGAGCCATTTGAAAATTTTAAACGTGATATCCGGTTGGCAACACTTATAACCTGGTGACATTGTATTTTCACTTCTGATATCCACCATGTTGTGAGAAACAAATTTCCGTAAACGAAATTTATACTGAATGCATACTTTCTCATTTATTGAGTATTCTTCATTTTCTTCCCATTGTACGCGTAGGCGTTGACTTTGGGCACCAAGTTGTAAACGTTGTATCTCCAAAACCAAGCGGAATTTCACCCATGTTAATAAGAACTTTTCTTCTCGTTTCGATGTCAGGAACCACCACTTGAAAATAATGTACTTACATCTGAATCACCCTGTTTGAACTGTCTTATATTGTAGTCAGCTGAAAACCAATCTGGCTTGAAGAATGTTATGAAGCATAGAATATTAATTGCTAGAAGATGGTATCATTGAAAGGTAGAAATATCATAAAATACGGAGCGTCTGCTAACTAACTAACTCTATGGCTTATGGAACTCGCAAGTTCATCGCCGCAGTAACAAACGTTCGCCATTGGATTCTACGCGGAATATCATTAATTCTCAAAGTGAAGGGAAACAGAGCTGGGGCGCGTACAAGTTTTGTGTGCATGTATTGAATCAATTACTGTAGTACCAGATGTGTGTGTGTGTGTAAGAGGCCTATGGTTATAACTTCGCTCGTGCAATTTAGGCATTAAAGGGTTAACACCGAATAAATGAGGCTAAAATTCCTTCCCTTCTCGAACTTTCAATGACCTTTTGAAGTATTTTTTCGTGACCTTTGAAATTTTGGTATTGGGAAAACAATAACATTCTGTTCATAATTCGACCTGAGCCATAGTTGCCTAAAGGACATTCAATTTTTTCATAATTGTGCGACCTAAACCATTCTCACTGCGCCTCGACCAACACACTCATCCTTTATTTTCGGATTTCTTCAATGCATATTCATAACTGCAATAACACATATTGTCACAAAGAACAACATACATCAAATATTAAACTGATAAAAAATTGTGTACTTTCTTGCCACTTGTTTCATTGGAATAGCAATGGTTCAGTGTGCCAGCACAGGAAATAATATAATTCTTTTCCTCGTAAAAAGTCTTGTGGAACTTCCGATACTGTGAATAATTACAAATTTTCTGCGTGATTCAGAATATAATAAAAATAATGATATTTCTAAAATATAGAAACCACGAAGGCATATATAAAATGGCAGTCATCATCTAACAATGTTCTACGGCAGTGTTTCCTTCTAAATGTATTCTAAAATATTGAATTAATTACTAGCGTTGAATAACTTGCAAACGTAGCTTCATGGTTGTATGTTGATACTTCTCGGACAACATGCTGTCCCCTAAATGTCTGAGCATAACTTAAGTTTAAATATTTCACCAGTAACAACAGTACCCTTGATTGCATACCAAATTGTTTTAGGCCGTAAAATTCTTTGTTATCTGCAACAATATTCGAAGAAACCATCAAAAACAACAACAACAAAAAAATGGCGTGAATTCCGACAGATGAACCCCTTTAAGAATTTAAACTTGAAATATAAGGAAAAAAATAAAACAATTACCATAATTTGCTGCATACTCATCTCCTATTTCAATTGTTTCCTTCAAGTAGTGTGTCTTCGCTATATCCCCTAGGGCTCCAAAGCACCTCTCTGCCACTCTCAGTTGTTTCAACTCGAGAGACAAATTCGCTAGAGTGCGCCACATAGCTTCTGCTTCTGGAGATTCACCGATGCTTTCTAAATACGTGATTGCGCGAACGAAATCACCATCATCTATGGCAGTGCCGAATTGGATTAAGCCATCATCCAGTTCTATACCAATTTGGTGATGGCCCTCTTGAATAACCACCTTAATGGGGAAAGAAGAAAGCGAAATCAATATTATAAATATAGTACAGTAAATAATGTAATAACCAGACGAAGAAAGCATTGATTACATAAAAAAAGTGTTCTCTTAGGGACTCTACATAATTTGTCGAATTAGATCAAAGACATCTACACACAGTCAGTCTGCACCGAATTTTGTTGTTGAACTAAGAAATCTTGAAGTCAAATATTCATCCTTACTCGCCAGTGGGAAAGAATTCTTATAAAATTATTACTTTCTCTATGATGCTATAGCCTAAGATTAAATAATACCTCTTCTTCCATTCAACCAATAAATGGTAACACTACACTTCTATTTGCTTATTTATTAAGAGGTCTCAGTACATCCTTAGTCATTTTACATACGACAAATTAACAATAAAATAACCAAGCAATATGAGATAACAATTACTAGAAATTTACGAGACAAAACTGGACTCAAAAAATAAATAAGTAAAGACTAAAAACTATGAATTACTTAAGATTAATGTAAAGCAACAATCTCCAACAAAAGATGGCAGCATTACCTCCGTATATGTCTAATGTATTTTTATCGTTGCTCGAAATTTCAATGTTGCTACTACAAATTCAAGTCTAGAGGGTTCAAATTTTCAGGGAAGAAAGTTCATAACCAATTCAAGAGTTGAAGCAATGGCGATTTTTCTTTACTTTTCTTTTCTGTTCATTGTTCAAAGAGCTTCATTGTCATAGGTTTTGATATTCACAACAACAATCAAGCGATTTCAACAATGAACAAGAAAGAAAATAAAAAATCGGCACGAACAGAACTTTTGAACTGGTTATGAACTTTCTTCGCTAAAAGTTTGAATTCTCTAGACTTGAATTTGTAGGAGCAGCAAGGAAATTTCATCCAACGATAAAAATACATTAGACATATACGGAGGCAATGCTGCCATCTTTTGTTAGAGATCGTTGCTTTACATTAACCTTAACTGAATGTAATATTGAAGTCCCCGCTGAAAATTTTGCACGTGGGAAGTACGTCTGACGCGTTTCGAAGTACTTATATACTCCTTTATCATAGATTTACTAGTTATTGACACCGGTGTATATATAAAGAAAATACCACAGACAAAGGGCATCTTTGTCGACGGTTTCATTTATCCCTGCAAACTTTTTACCCTACCTTGTTACCTGATAAAGCCAATATATAAGTTGGCGAAACTTGTAGTGACTACAATCGCCACTTTATGATTTGTGTTTCCTACGTCTTTCTTCTATGAATCGTGCCCAAGCTTTGTGGTTGATTTCCCCTATCTGTATTTAATTCTGACTTCTTCAAAATCAAAATCAAAGAACATGCTTCCATAGTAGTCCCGTTCGACATTATTTGTGGAATTGTGAACTAAAGGAAAGAGACTATCTGATGATGTTCAGATCTTATGTTTGGATAGATCCGACACAGGGTTGTCTGAATTGGCCTCCCTTTCATGTTCACTGATAATAACTGATAGGCAACGTTTTGACATGCCTATGTAATTCATCCTACAATTGCACATGCCTGATTTTTGTTCATTGTCTGTAAAATAACTTTTGTACCCTGTGAATGTTTTTTTTTAGTGATATGGATGCGCACAAAGTAGGAGTTAGACCGTGTTTATGAAAGACCTTCTTTAATTGTGGCGTGCCCCGTTGTTATGAGAGATGATTCATTTATCTGACATTCACAACCAATAATAGAACGAGTTCTTTATTAACATGCATTATCGAATACTAATAACAAGACCACAATCATCCAACACTAAGAATAATTTATTAGTACTAATAACTTAGCACTTATGGATACTGAAGTAAAACCATGTCTTGGACGTCGTAAGATTAACATAAAGAGATTTCAAAATATATTTCCCTCACTTAAATATCCATTTATTTACTTCCTAAGTCAAGTCTTTTCATGAAGATGAATCACTCAATACAATTAAATTGACCAATAGAAACCACAGAATATTTCCTCGCCTAAACTCTCTCAGCACGTTTACATTAACTGAGCCTTGGAACTGTTCAATACGATTTTCCCGGGCCGCGACCTCCAAAGGGTTGAGAAACACTGCCATAACAGGTATTTTTCTATTCAGACAAATAACCAGTAACTGACATCACATTCAGACAGTCGGCTAACGTATCAATGTTTCGGAATCACCTACCAGAAACAGGATGTGTCAGCGAGTAGTAACAAAAATTCCCTGACTTTTCCCAGTTTTCCAGATTGTCGTTGACACACTTATTTAAGAGAAAAGATAAAAAATAAGCTTAATTTTACCTTCCATACGCAATAGCAGGGTCAACGTATAAAATAGCTATGGTTAGGTTTAGGGGTGCCTGACACAGTAGCTGGAATAGAATTTCCTGCAAGCACCCTCTTCTCTGCTCCACTCCATGGGCATGAACATCCACAAATCGTTGAGAAGATGGACAAATCTTATAATTCCCTGATTTTTCCAACGAACAACTAAATTACCTGACTTTCCTAGGTTTTCAGAGGTTTACCAGATCGCTGAACACCCTGCAGCAATGATTTGAAAAGTCTACAAATCTAAAACCTACGAAGAATGACAATTTTTTATGAGTTTATCATTTACCATAAACAACTTCTTAACTCATTAAATTATTGAAATTTAAAATTATTACTGAATAATTGTATTAAACATACCTCTGTTCTCCCGTCCTCTTTGACCACATCAACAACATCTCCTTTTATCTGATTCATAGTTACCCTCTCAGGAGTATCTATATTGTACCAAACACACAACGTATTTCTTGATTGTGCCACAACAACGTCGCTCCCTGGTATCCACTGAAAGAAAGGACATTTAAAGTTTCAGCTGCTTTATTTTACTTGATCCTATCGAACTTTCTCACGTGATAAAAGCCATAATTACTTACTCAATGGCTTATGAAACTCGCAAGTTCATCGTCGTAGTAACAAACGTTCGCCATTGGGATCTATTCTGGGCAAGATCAAGTCAGTTCTCCTCACAAACACCTACTTCTCGAAGATCCCTTCTAATGTTGTCCTCCCAACGGTATCTTTCCCTCCGACATTTCAACCAAGATGGAATATAATCTTCGTTTTTCTCTCATCCATCTTAGTCATCGTGAATTCATTATTCTTACAACATCGGGTGAGTCGTACAGTCCGTGAAGCTCTTCGTTATGAAGTCTCCTCCATTCTCTAGTTATCTGGTCTCGTATACCTTTCTCAAAACCTTATTTTCAAACACATGCAATTTATGTTCATGTGCTAGGGTCGTGCTCCAACTTTCGCAAACGTAAAGTATTACAGGCAGAATAACTGTTCTGTATATTTTCAATTTCAACTTTCTTGATATTAATCGCAATGATAGGAGTTTCTGGACTGAATAGAAACATGCGTTGCCCGATATTAAACGACTTTTTATTTCTTCTGTTACCTCGTTATTACTTGTTACGTATGCTCCCAAGTATTTACATTTGTTAACTTTCTTTATGTTCTCATTCTTAATTGTTATGTATCTATTTCCGTTATTCCCTGTGTTCCGACTTGTTATCATGTATTTTGTTTCATCTATGTTTACTTGTAGACCTATCTCATCCCACGCTTCTACTAAGACATCGGTGTTACTTTGTAGTGTCTCTATATCTTCCCCTATTAAATCTACACCATCTGCGTACACAAACAGTTGATTCAAGCCATTCAAAGTTAGTCCCATGTTGTCCTCTTTTATTTTTAAAATCGCATATTGTAAAGCAAAGTTAAGCAGTAGTGGTGACAAGGCATCACCTTGTTTCAATCCGTTGCGAATCTGGAAACTATCTGAGATATTATTACCTACCCGTACTCTGCTTATGGGGTCGCTGAGGCACATTTTCACAAGTTGAACACCTTTCTTCGGAATTCCAAATTGTAGGAGAATATTATATAACTTTTCCATTTTTAATAGAATCATAAGCTTTCTTAAAATCAATGAATAGCTGGTGAACAGTTCCATTGTATTCCCATTTCTTTTCCAAGATTTGTCTCAAGGCGAAAATCTGGTCCAACGTGGATCTATTTCTTCTAAATCCACATTGGTGATCTCCAATTACATCTACGTATAGACTTAGGCGAGTTAGAACTATATTACTCAATACTTTGTAACATGTTGGGGTTAACGAGATTCAGCGGTAATTATTATAGTCTAACTTATCGCCTTTTTTTATAAACCGGAACTATTATTGAGGTTTTCCATTCCTTTGGAAGCTCCTTCTTGCTGCATATAGCGTTTATCAATTTATGCAGTTCCTTGATTAGTGCCGTTCCTCCCGCTTTAATTAATTCCGCTGGAATATTGTCTATTCTCGGTGATTTGAAATTGTTCAATTTCTTTATCGACATTTTGATCTCGATCTCGTTAGGTTCGGGTATCCACGGTTCTCCGGTATAGATTTCAAATTCCTCTGTTTGTTCTCCGTTGTGTACATTAAGAAGTTTGTCGAAATAACTTTTCCACACGTCGACAATTTTAGTCGGATCAGCCTGAAGATCTCCACGTTCATTTCTAATCATTCCTAACCTCGGCTGGTAACCTTTCCTTAACGATTTTACCCCTTTGTATTGATCTCGTATGTTGTTTGTCTTCCCGTTTTCCTCTATCTCCTGAATCTTCTGCGTCAAATATTCTCGCTTTTTGTTTCTGAACACGCGTGTGGCGTTGCGTTTCGCGTTACTGTAGTGGTTGATATTTGCTTCGCTTTTATTACTTACCCATCGCTGCCTTGCTTGTTTTCGTTCCTCATGAAGTTTAAGTCATTCTTCATCAAACCAAGGCTTGTTTTTCTGGTGTTTCTTCTCACCTACACGTTTCTTCGTTGCGCCCATCACTGTATCACGAATTGCCTCCCACATCTAACTTACATCAATTTCACTATTAATTTCTTCTTTATTACTACGCGAGTCGGCTAAGATTTCGAACCTATTTGAGATTTCGTGTTGGTAGTCTGCTTTTACGTTTCGATTATCTAATCGTTTAACTTCGAATTAAAGTAAGTTTGTTTTGGCTTGATAAAAGCCATAGGTTAAGTAAAATGTTCGACATTAAGCTCTGCTTCTTGAACTTTCAACTGACTAACGTAGTTACAATGTAAACTTACCTAAATATCTATCCTCGGGGATGCTGTAGTAATCTAAACTGTTAGCATCGTGAGGCATTTGATGAAGGATAATTGAATATGTGATGTGTGTGTTCATGTCTCATGTAGTATAAATCATGAATTCATGACACGTCTTATTATCTGATGGAGCTTCATTTTTTTTTTTAATTTTAAAAATAATGTGTGTGCAAGTTGGCTGCCGCTACAATCTCCTCTCTAACGATTTTCTCTTCTTTTCCGTACTCATGCAGTATCAGCGAAAGTTAGATATGCTTCCTTATTTCTATGTGTGATTTGTGGTTCTACATGACCACCCTGTAGAAGTAAACAACACATTTTATACCCTATTTTACCACGTATAATTACACTTTTATTTAAGGTGCTAAAATACACACACACAGGGGAGAGAGAGAGAGAGAGAGAGAGAGAGAGAGAGAGAGAG
>JAGDQP010006945.1:0-14613 GCA_022664845.1 Lepisma saccharinum | reverse complement strand
ATCGTCGGACTTCACCTGGCTGATATCCCGAGAACATCTGTATAATAATTCACAATCTATGTGTACTTTGGTATTAATGGTCACTAACGTTTGATGGCTTAGCAAAAGCGGGTTCGCCTGTATAATGGGAAGTAAGTTTGTGTGATCGAATCTCGCGGCCATACATTTTGACTAAGATCTTTGTTTTCCCTTAGATATACTAGGTGAATACTGGAATGGTACCTTCATTTAACCTCATGAACACTATAGAATGGAACCAAAACAAGAGAGCCTTACGTCACCATATGTTTTCTTCGAAACCACAGACATGTGGAAGGAATCTCTGTGGTTTTGACCCAAACATAGCCACTTCTTTCTTTACTATTCTTCCCTTTTCTTCTTCCTTCCTTTTTCTCTTTGGACCACCTTTCGCTTCTGCCATCTGCTTCGAGAAAGTGGCAACGCCGGAGAAAATTTCTTGTCGGAATCTTTCTTGTGGTGGTGTCAATGTTTGGTTAACCGCAACTGATAGAGGGTCCAGCTCCATCACAGAAGGCTTTTATGATTGGACTCCTACAAGATGTTCCTGGTTCCTTCTCTGACCGATATTTGTGAGATTAAAGACATAACAAGCCTTCAGTCCCTACCAAGCTCACCAATGTTAAATTTTAATAACAAATTAATATTGAAGAGTGGAAAGTATGTGAAAAAAGACGTTTAAGATCGTGTTCCTCCTCACATCCAATAACCATGCGATGCTAATGATCTATCAACTGCTCTGGTGAGCACCATATTCAACCTGCACTTAACTATAGCCTAATTTCAACTACTTTTACACGCCTACATGGCATAGGAATTGCAGAGGCACGTAGATTGAGTCCTGCTGTCAGTCATCCTAACAAAGGTTTCCCTCAGTTTCATCAAGTAAATGTCGGTATGGTATCTAGACAAAAATTCCAGCTCCTTCGCCATTCCATTTCTCGGAAGTGTGTTCGCCAAGGGTCGTTGTCAGTCAGATTGGAAGATGGATCCTAGATGCTAAGCAACGTCAGAAATGTAAATTAATTATCCACGCTGTTTTCAACCAATTGATTTGAAACGATAAACCTCGATTCATTGTAATAAAATTCGATTATATGATTATCTGGCCATATACGGCAAAAGAAATGTAACGGAGTTCAAATATTTTTAAAAAAGCCCACATAATTACATTATGAATACAAGCTAATATTTCACAATTAGACTACATAGTTACATAGGGAGAAAAAATATCCAAAAGCGCAAATATAAACTTTCACTACAAAAGGAATGTGGCCTTCCACATCGAAGAATAGGGAACAAATTATCTGAAATTTCCTTGACTCAAGTGGGCGATATTTAATCCATGGTTTCTCTTCCACCTAATTTAGTCAAAGAAACTGACGAATAATACGTAAGTCTATACAAAACAGAAACAATACGTTATTATTAGTACATAAACAATGAACGGACGGGCGTAAGCCATAGTGCTGTTAATATATATAATTCAATTTATCTTATCTACAAGGAATGTGACGTTTTATATCCAACCACCGTAGACTCGTGGTTAAGATCGCGGATTTCGGATCGGCTCTGACGAGGCACACAGGTTCAAATCCTGCTTTCAGCCATATTAACTGATTTTTTTTCCGAGTTTTGCTTCACTTTCAACAAGCGAATGTCGGTGTGGTACTTATCCAAAAGCTATCTTCCCCATCAATATCCTCGAATTACACACCGAGGAACGTTATCACTGAGGAATGTGAAACCGAGCGGTCGTAGCTAAGTTGGTAGAGCGCTGGTTTGGCAATCGGAAGGTCCTGGCAATGATCCGAGCAGGAACCCATCCCGGTTGAGTTTTTTTTTCTCAGTTACACCAGGCAAATGACAGGCTGATAACTAAAAAAAAACAAGGTCCTGTCAGATTACCTTCCAACACCCTCTCCCCCTATCCCATCCCGGCCTGAACCTGAAATGCCTAAAAGCCACAAATAAATTCAAAGTTCAGGAACATGACGACATAATCGCCCATAAATGCAAGTTTAAAAAATATATAATGAAACATAAAATATAGCCAACAGTCAAAATATTAACACAAGAATACAATTAAATTCCATCGTAGCTGCTCGAACCTAGACATGCCTTACTAAGTATAAATGATTTGACAGTTTCTGTGAATGCATTATAAACTCTTGTGCAAATGTGCATGTATTACCCTACCACCTGAAGAGGAAAAGAGTATTGAAAGCAGTTCAGAATTGGAAAGCAAATACCGAAAAACACTTAGAGGTAATGTATCAAGGCAAGTTAGTAACGTAATGACCTCCATTTTCCCTATAAATTTTGCATCATCAAGCGTTTGCCGAACTTACTTGAGGTTCAGGTGCGCTATCTTCAGCAACATAGAATCTAACAATACTTCCATCGGCATGACCTGAGAGAATTCCTGTTCCACGTGAGCTTAAAGGAAGAGAAAAGGTCAGTAAATATAAATAATCACATGACATGCGCACATTTTTTCGTAATTACAGTTAAGGATAATACTAGAATAAAGAACATTGTGTTTCTTTATAATATGAGGGAGGTTCCAAAAGTCCGTGCACTTTCGATTTCTATATGTATATACTTTGTTCTATGTATATCTTCTACTTCTCTCCATAAGCATTTTCGGAGTCCCAAGACCCATTTTGATAAACTGTTCCGAAAATCAGAAAAGTTCACCTTTGTAAGTTCGTCATGCACAGCTATGGTCACGTGTTTACAATCCTCGTACCATTTCCCATGTATGTTTCACCTGATGGTGCTTGCTCACCGAAACTTTGTGCTACTTATAACCCACGATAAAAATGGTATTACTCTTTTGTTCTCGTCCGAAAAACTCACTCAGGGACGCATACTTTCACCTCCACCGTCACTTTTCTGTTGATATCTCGTCTCCATAATCACTCAGGAGCTTAACATTTACAGCAGTTACCAGGGCGAAGGTACTATTAACCTTCTGTACAAGTGACATGAAAATCATACAAGTATAAACTTGCACGAACTTTTGAAACTTGCCTCGGACATTAAAATAGTGCTTTGATAAGTGGTATTCGCATTTCATTTTAATATAGCTATCAAATCTGACTTAAAACATGGGTGACAACTACTTCTACATTAGTTAGAGGGTCGTCATACTAATATAGCTACACCAGTAAATATTAGCGAAGCACCTGATATGCTGAAGTCCGCCTACCTGTATAACAAATACCCAGATGAGCAAAAACGGACAACGGCACACAGCAGGGGTCTTCCATTATTCTTTCCAGAGGTCCGTATTGATGCTAATATCGTAATAAGGAGGCTCTTGTCGTCCATATAGTTAGACGAGGTTATTCGTTACTCCGTACAATTGTATGGACAGGGTGCCTAGGGAGCAGTAACAAAAAATATTCCCTGACGTTTCCAGTTTTCCAGACTAAAATCAGTTTTTTACAACAGATTCTCGTAGAGACATTAATTTAAGGGAAAAGATAGAAAAATAAGCTTAATTTTACCTTCCACAGGGTCAACGTATAAAATTTTGGTTACGCTAAAAATAAGAGATGACTGACTGTTGGTAGCTTCAACACTAATTCCTTTAAGCATGTGCAATACCCTTCTGTGCTACACTTCATAGGCAGAAACATCCATAAATCGGGCAGAACACGGACAAATTATAAAATTCCCTGATTTTTCTCTGATTTAAAGAAAATTCCCTGACTTTTCTAGGTTTTCCCGGTTTTCCAGACCGATGGAGACACTGATGAAATAATTACAAAAATAAAGTAAACATGATGTATATTAGCATGAATTCACATTACACTTCCAATGTTTTTGTTTTGTTTTTTTCAACTTTCAACTAATGAAGTCTATACATACATTTACACACAAACAAATGTTTATATTGTATTCTTCTTCTAAATATCTGTGTTGTATTTACTAGTTTCTACCGAATACAGTGTTTTTTTTAATATACAGGGTGATTCAAAATTCAGGTGACATAGCGCTTTATATACGTATTTTAATACATGTATAGTATATTTTCAATGTGTACACCTTGAACATAAATTCATGTATGTATACGATGTTTCCAATTCCCCATAACCTCTTACAGAACATCCGGCTTAAACATGTTTACACAACGCACAATGAGTTCGCTCAGATGATGGATGTTCTGAACCTTAACTGCGTTGACAAGTGCCTTTAAATGGCCCCAAAGGTAGAAATCCATCGGCAACAGGTCTGGAGACCGCGGTGGCCACTCAACGGAACCATGGGTCCGGAAACTGCATATCCAACAATTCACGAACAATTAACCCACAGAAAAATAAAATTACCTTTGTAACCCGACTTTTGAATCACCCTGTAATTATTTTTATTTCTTCATACTCTTGAGAGCATATTGAAACGTTGAGGTCCGGGGGGAAAAGGCTTCATAGTCCGGCTTTCGATCGGAATGCGCCATTTAAAGACCCCTGGCATACATTGACATGTTCCTTCAGAAAACCTAATAACACTTAAAGCGTGGTGGCTTAGCGATCCGATCATTGCCATTAATACTTTTACACGAAAACGGTCTGAACTGGACATATTTCCATTTTATTAATCTACTATCTAGTATAACGTTTGCTGGTCCTTTCACCACTTTATTCTACCACTGTGAAGTTCCAAGTGACATATTACAATTCCACTTACTTTACAGCGAGTGAAACCACATACGAATCAGTTGCGTACAGCGTTTGTGATTTATTTGTCTTCGTATGTGCTGCTCGCACTTTGCCATCTGCCAATCCAAACACTAAAGGGCCTTCGGTCGGCCATACAAGACACGTCACAGCTGACTGCTGGACGAATTTGTTGCATATTATCTTCTTCTCTCCCCTACAAATAGTAATAATAATAAAAGAATACTATTAGTACTGACTTCACTTCCAAATTAAATACTAATAACACAAAAGTACCACAATGTTTTCTGTTACTTTGCAAAATACGACTCGGTGATTCATTCAAAAAATTTACTGTTAAAAAAAAAAAAAACTACAAACGACATTGGATAACATCAAACGGAAAAAGTAATAAACTGCTTGGCTAGGGGAGCTCCAGGTTATCGATCTTTCTAAAAAACCATACGCAGCAATTCCATGAAAGCAGTGACGCCCTCATGTAATTTCCAAATGAAGTGCAGGAGAATTTAGAACTCCTTTGGGTAAAAAACTGTCTAAAGTTACAGACAAGCCACGCAGCCTGACAGCAGATAAAATATGAAAGTCTCACTGACTTGACAACAAACAATCGCGTTCAATAAACTACTATTAAAAGAATTTTGTTACAACATCAATACATAACAAAAAGCTGTTAAAATACCACTACCCTATGTGATTTGGTTATATGAGAAAAACTAAGTTTGCACAGAAACGAAATATAGCCAAAGGGCGAACAAAGAGATGGACGTGAGATAGCTACTCTCTTCTGCACTGCTAGGCGTTAAAGAACAGGAAACAATGGCACTTTGTAATGGCACCCATAACCATCTCACTTAAAACTGATATTTTAAACTTAATTTTCAACAGAATATATTTAGTTTCCTAGACGGACTATAGAGGGAGACATTCTTTGAACTTTGAAAAATCAAAAACTCTGAAAATAATAAGTTAAATAATATTGACAACAAAAACATAGTTGCACGTCTTGCAATTAAGATCAAAAACACTGAACTGCTGAACAAGACTATATTATTCGTAAAAAATAAATTACACGTAACGTTTCGACCTTCTAGCAAAGATCCTCATCAGACATACACTGAGTCTGTACAACAAATTACACACATATAAATACAAGCCCAATAATCCAAGCACCCCTGTGAGAGTGTACAGAAAAGGTAGTAGAAAGTTGTTGGATTTGGTCAGAAGTAAAGGTAAGGATAAAGGGAAGAAGGAGCAAAAAGGTGTCATTTATTGTATTAACTGTGAGGATTGTGATATGAAGTATATTGGAGAGACGGGTAAATTGTTGAAAGAGAGAATTAAACAACATAAAAGCGATGTGAAATATGGTAGAGAGAGTAATGCTATATTCAAACATGTAAAAGAAAAAGGACATAATGTGTACCGGGAAAAAGTGATTGTGTTAGAACATAAAGATGACCTAGAAAATGGAAGGAGGCCTGGTGGATAGAAAAAGAAGTAGATAAGAACTTAATGAACTGGACCAAAGGTTTTAGCATTAATAAAGAATGGAAGATTATTGTTGACAAACACAGAGATATGTATGTTAATTGAGGTGTTAGGGGGCTCTAAGTTTGCTTCATGTTGATTCTCTTTTGTTAACATGGGATGTTTTATGGCGTCTCTGATTGGCTGCTTGATTCGGCCAATGAGGAAGCAGGTAGATTATTGGGCTTGTATTTATATGTGTGTAATTTGTTGTACAGACTCGGTGTATGTCTGATGAGGATCTTTGCTAGAAGATCGAAACGTTACGTGTAATTTAATTTTTTACGAATAATATAGTTTTGTTCAGCAGTTCAGTGTTTTTGAATAATATTTTATTACTAAAAAAGTTATAATTCATAACGCTCTTAATACTGATAGTTTTGGTAGTAATCCTATAATCTGTTTCTAGTATTATTTACTAATGACATTTTTTAACTTGGAGAAATTTGATTCTGATATATATGCTGAACTTATGTAACAATCATAGCTTACCGAAAAAGTGGAATAGCCCTTTGACCGGGGCTCCAAATTCAGCCCAGACGTATCTTGTATTGAAGACAACACAACAATAATATCACTATTTGGAAGGGTTTGGGAAGGAATTTGGTACGATCGAGGGAAACCAGAGAACAACTTCATTCAGGATGGGCGATCGCTGGGCGCGAATCCACAACCTTTCGAATGCGAAGCCAAAGTACCAACAGAGCAAAATTCTGAATTTATTCTTCATTCACAATTCAAACGAGGTACTCTCAAGAGAAATAGTCTAAAAATGTTTTAAAGAAGAAGGTCACAACTTACCACTCTTCACCAATTTTGTAAACAAATATGATATTGTCCGTCTGTCCAACTGCAATTTTGGTAGAGTCTGGAGAGAATGCCAAACCTCGTACAGTATAACTTCTTTTTCCATACTAGAAGAAAGAGGAGAAACGACAACGTGCTTTGAATTTCAAAATTAAACTCTTAAATTACATATTTACATTTACCGTAATGATACTACACAAAAGTACAAGTGTTAGATCAAGAACAAATGAAGTCGTGTTAACTGACAACAGTACTAACACGGTAGAAAGAAAAGAAATCCTATGTGCATTGAGGATACAACATTATCGAAAATATTATCTGAATCATTTACGCTATATTTCCAAAATACTGTCTTAAAATATTAGAGATATTCTTACAAGTAGACTTTCAATGAGATCATATAGAAACCTGCCCTAGGAGAATCTACGACCTTTAGAGAGGTAATATACCAAAAAATAGCTCCCCATATTACCTGGAAGGTACCGAGATAGGGCCTGGAATATTGGCCAAAGTGTACAAAAAGGGTAGCTATTGTTTATGATTCGATCAACAGAAGTCACTTCTGCTTCCCCTTCGTTCTGGAATGAAACACTGTTGAGTTTCCTCCAACGCAGCACCCTTCGCCAGGGACGTATTTAGGGGGTCTCCCCACCCCCACAAAAATATTGTAAAATAGGCTAAATGATATGGATTTTACGAAAAAAAAATATGAATTTCGGGGCCCTGGTGAGAAAATAGAACAACGCTTCAAAAAATAACGTTCGATTACCCCATACTTTGAATCGCTCATACATAAATGCATACCTTGGAATCAGCAGGTTTGGTAGAAAATTTGTCCTTTCTCTCTCCGGTTTCGTCAAACAATATAATCACTCGATCAGCTGAACAAACCGCTAGCTTTAAATTGTTGGGAGCCCATGCAATGGCCGCTATCTTGGCAGCTCCATCCTGCAAATAAGTACAAACATACATAGTAGCATACGCAACGGAATCCAGAAGCAAGTATTTATGTATTTACGAATAAATTTCAGATATGGCACAGCCAGCAAATGGTAGCCTGTTTACATTGAATTAATAACAAAATAAGCAAGTTCAAAAAATATATAAAACAACAAGATGGACAATGTAAAGCGGTAAATATTTAATTTAATAATTTGAGCCCTAAATGTGCTTTAAGAGACAAACATGTCTGTGGGAGATTTTGCTATATCTTATACTTATCCTGTTTATAAGTTTCCCTCTGCCCATCACCAACTTTGTGTTAAAAAAATTCCCAATGACACATTCGCACCAATAATATATATATATATACAGAAAAAATGATTAAGCTAATAAAAAACAAATAGCCAATGAAATTAAACGAAAAACAAAATGGATACTAACCTTCGATTTGAATGTATTTATGGCCTTTTGGTATCTATGGCTCAGGCCGAATTAGGGTAGGGAAAAGGATGCAAAATGGAATCAGCCAGGGCCTACGTTGAAAGTATCATCCCGGCATTTGCCTGGTGTGACTCTGTTACTAGCTTTTCCAACAACGAAACAACAAAAGGATATTTCTCCAATCTTCGTTATTTACTTGGCAAATTCATATAAAGTTTTCTTACTTGGAAACAACTTATCAATTTTATTACAGCACATAAAAATATTTAAATTTTAGATGTACCAATGATAAGTAGCTTTATATTTTTGAAGGATAAAATTGATTGTATGAACGGTATAACACTATGGCTTATGCCCGTCCTAATACAGGGAAGAACCTTATCGTCACCAGTTCTACACTAAGGACTTTGTGGAACAAAACTGAAAACTGTAAAGGGGAAGGGTTTATGGATGTCATTTTTGTGCATTACAAGTGATCAAATTTTACGATGTTGATGTGCTACTGGGGTAATTTAAGAAAAACAATCAAACTCTGGATGGAACGGGAAAATGTTCACACTTCGATGTAATTCTTTAATTGACTAGACAGTTACAGAATTGAGAAAGTTTTGAGAATTGTGAAATACGGTACGAGTCAAATAGGCAGCCTTTTCTATTGAATCAAAATTTGTCAGTGTTTGAAATGACAATAAAAATTAACAAGTAATTGAGACAGTCATCCTAATTTACCTAATCTTCCAACTCGTCTTCACTGTCTCCTTCCCAGTGGTTCTTGTTGATCAACAAAAAAGCTCTTCTGAGCCTAAGAGTAATTTAAAACTTGTTTAAGAAAACTTACTTTTTCATCGAGCTTCTTCGCCTAGCTCACCTATCGGTATAATGAACTTTCGGACTATACTAGAGCCATGAACAAGTATATTGGGCACGCAAATTGACATGTAGCGATTACCTATCGAACAATGCTACATATCTTTCTGCAATTTCGGTGCAGTACTTGCCGAAAACATTCACACTTATTTCATAACGGAAATTAATATCCCTCAAAATAACAGCACACGCACTGATGATGGCTTTACTAAATAGAGATAAAGATATCGGCAAAAGTTAGCTATCCATGCTCACATCATTTCTGGTTCCGAATCCAGACTTGAAGACTTTAATTTTTGTTCCGAATGTCTCCTGAATGATATTTTCCTTCAAAAGTTTGTTTCTTATCTTTAGTAATCTGCCATACTTTGAACTCCAATCTGTAACTAATGTGGAGAATCTATTTTAAAAATTCGAGTATAGGCATGAAAAACTAGAAGGTCAACCAAACCCGTATGTGTCGGTGTCCAAAATTCGTTCTCGAAATACATCCAATTGTTCATCATTCTGATCTTGCTTTCAAATATCAACGACAGAACAGAACGGAGAGACCTGAAGGCCATAAATAAATTCTAATTATCAAAACTGAGAAATGAAACAAAAGGAGTAACAGAGCGCACCTGTGTTCTTATTGTTCCATTGTCGAGCCTCACTTAACACTGAAAACGTGAATACCACTACACTTCCATATAGAACATTCCAATCCAATTTAATCCCCTCCCTTAGTGGCCATGTACCCTAAACTTAACGAATTAGCTTTCTGTATTATACTACGTTGTCAAAATCATTGCACTGCCGTATTCGCAGGAACCTGCCAAGTTCAAATCAAATAGGCTACTCACATCTTGACGAAGATGGATGTCCCAATTTTTTTGCTCCTTAATATGTTAGCAATCCCCCCTATGGAAGACATTTTTGGACTCATCAAAAATACCGGCATTTCAGTTTCCGATCATTTTTCTGAGTTTCGGACCACTGTGTGTCAGGCTGGAAATAGCTGAGTACACGGTGTGTACCCAGCGTTGTTCTAATATTTAAGTAGGTACACGCTTCTTTCTAAAATTTCAAGGTGGGTACACGCCGTAGGAGCCGGCTACTTGTTTTTATACATGAACGCGAAACATTCCTTCAAGTTCTGTCTTTACAAGCAGGTGTCGTCCACCTTGTATAAAGCATCAGGTGATTCGTGTATCGAAACAGTGCCTTAAAGTATGTCACTGTTCTGTTTCGCGTGCTTCGAAACAGTTTAATGAACTAAAGTTCTCAAGCATGTTCTACACAAATTACTATTTGAAATAGGTAAACACAATGAAATGGCTACATATCTAAGTAATAAAAGAATGTTGCCTGTTAAGTTAGTCGTTTCCATGATATCTTTAATTGCAAAGATTGTACACAAGTATATCAAAAGGTGTTGATCACAGGCGAGTGAATACATTAGAACCCTGAGAGTGAGACACAAAATACATAACAATCTTAACTCATTCGCATTTCCTTTTATGGTCAACCACTCACATTCCTTGGGGATATCTGACTACCCTCAGAGAGAACCCAATTTGCACATTAATTTACTCACTAACTCAAACATGACGAACCACAGACTGTACCCATATTATCTATAAATATTCCTACCCCTCTACCCCTTACCTGAGGAGGTAAGATGCTTTTAACGTGTTTCAGTTGCATCTCTCATGCACAAAATTCTCTTTGTGAACACCTCTGCATATTTTAGTAATTCGCAATTCCTGAAAGAAAATACAAGGCCTTATAAGGATAATAAAAGAATACATACTATGTTAAGTAATTGTTATCGCTACAGGGCGGGTCTGAAAGTAAAAAAAAAAAAAAAAAAAATGACGACGTGCGTCAATTGCGCAATCTTTCTGATACTACTAGTAGACAGAAATTATGCAAGGTTATTTTTTTTTATTAGACTGCCAGAAAGAATCAACAAATCGTTCCGTGGGTTCTAAGATTTCAGTATTATAAATAATTTTCTAATTCTATGTTAGATTGTAGTTTATAAATGAAGTTTACAGCAGAACAGCAATTTTACACGTTCAGAAATGGAGTAACTCACCGTATGAAACGTTCAATCCGCGGTAAAAGTTTCTTCCTTTTGATAAAATTTCCTTGGCCAATTATTCGGAACGGATAGGCAACTTTATGTACTGTACAAGGGTTCTTTTAACAAGAAGCGTGTTCCTTAAATACTTTCAAAATAGTACATAATCGCTTCACATTCGGCTATGCTGCAGTTTCTGCCAGCCAGCTATTGTGACATATTTTGCTGGCTATTCACTCTCTTGCAAATAACTAACCCAGACATATCTACAAACACCTAGTGACAACCAGTTATCCAAACAGTGTTACGAAAAGACATGTGTTAAATTACTATTACATTAAAAACTTACTTACCCTCTCTATGGCTCACGGAACTTGCAAGTTTATTTCAGCAGTAACAAACGTTCGTCATACGCCAATAGGATTCTACCCTTAGCAAGATAAAACCAGTTTGGATCATAAACACCTACTTGTCAAAGATCAATTCTAATATTGTCCTTCCAACGACATCTCGATGTACCTAACGGTCTCTTTCCCTCTGGCTTTCGAACCAACCTTCATGTTTCCCTCATCCGGAAGCTTCGCTACATGGTCTTAGTCGACCTTAGTCGTCGCGATTTCATTATTCTTATAACATCGCGTGAGTCATACAGTCCGTGGAGTTCTACATTATGCAGTCTCCTACATTTTCCGGTCATTTCGTTCCCTTTCTGCCCATATATCTTTCTCAAAACCTTATCTATGTTCATCTGCTAGGGTCGTACTCCAAATTTAGCAACCGTAATGTATCATCGGCAGAATAATAGTTCTGTATATTTTCAATTTCAACTTCCTTGACATTAATCGCGAGGTTAGGAGTTTCTGGACTAAACAGAAACATGCATTGGCCGACACTAAGCGACATTTATTTCTCATGTATCTAATTCCTTCATTCTCAGTGTTTCGACTTATCATCTATTTTGTTTGCTCTATGTTTAGTATTGTTTATATGTAGACATATCTCATCACACGCTTCTACTAAGATATCGGTGTTACTTTGCGGTGCATCTATATCGTCCCCTATTAAATCTACATCATTCACGTACACGAACAGTTAATACAAGCCATTCAATGTTAGTTACTTTACACAAAAACATGACAGCAGCGGAGGAATACTAGTGGCGCCACTTCGTGTTCTGATTCACACGTATTTTACTACGAAAACCACGGATATAATGTGGAAACGACAGCATGCAAAGATAGGTTAGTTAAATTAAGGTTGGATAAGTCTTCATTATACATGATCCCTATGACATTTAACACTCACTCCATGTGCTCGACCTCAACACGGAAGTAGCGAAATAATCATGTGTACCCATCGCTCTTACATACTCATTTCACACTTTCATGACTCAAAACTTCGTTTTATTTAGCGTTTCAACATTTCCATCCACGTTACAAACATTAGATTTCTCCAGTCATTTTTACACTTTTTGGCTGCCACAAACTGCACCATACCCTAACATTTAACGTAATGCAATCCAGCATCATATCACAAATTACCCCTTGCACTAAAATCAGCAAAATAATTTTCGTATACAAGTTTAATTTCCCTATTAAGGTATAGAAATAAAATAATATATTACCTAAAACGAACAATAACCTTTACCGAAGATTTAGTACTCCACCTACTCTATTGGAACAAGAACTTGATCACTAACGTATATCCAATGGCTATACTTTGCAAGACGCATTCAAAGGGGTAACAAAACACGGTCATATGCTACGTACATCGTGGAAAACTAATTTTGCAGGTCTTTTAAGTTATGTTACAAACCTAACATAAACAGAGAAATATGAATACATTGCGCGTAGTGTACAAGGGTACTTTCCAAGATTAATAATCGAATTATTACAGTTTATACTCTCATACATACCTAAAAATGAAAACAATCAGCATATCCACCTCAATGTTAATATAGTCATGTTGGTGCCCCAAAATGAATATGCCGAGTTTAATAAAAACATAGAATTATTCTCACAAACTTCGAAATTCTCTTTTGTTTACTATTAAGGAATGTTATTGACGTAACGGGTTTCAACAGTCACTTGTTCACCTCTACCAGTGCTGCACCACCATAAAAGCCAAAATCACTGTTCTTGCCTGTTCTTAATGCTGTCTCGCCCAAGAAATTAATCCAGTAGATAATCTCGTTCTCAGCAACAAAGACTGTGTATTTTAACAAAAACGGCTTGATATAACGTTTCTGATTTTCAATGGCATTTCGAAAGCTTTTGTCTCTACCAGCTTCCCCAGTAGTTCAGGTGGAAGAGTGTTAGAGCACTGGTCGGAAGGCCTTCATTAGATTCAAGCCTTTGACTTTAAAAAAAATCCCACAAATACTTTTTTTTTTTTAATAATAATGAACATATATCGTCACTTTGGAACCAGAAGGTACTATGTCCACTTCAGCTACTTTTGAGAATAAACAAGTTTTAAAATTTGAAGTTTCATTTTAAGTGTCTATATAAATAAATACATTACATTACTAACATTTCAAGCCACTTGGAGCCCGTTTTTTGAGATAGTACTTATGAGGTTGGTCCTTCAGTACAAGATCGTTGACTACAGTCTTAACTCCATTTGCCAAAAAAAAAAAAAAAAAAAAAAGACATGGTACCAACGTACTCTTTGACTTGGTTTTGTGCTTTCAACATTTCATTTTGGCTTCACATACACTCAATGTTGAGTGAGTGTTCAAAAGCCAAGGTTAGAATCTTTTTAATTATCAGTGATAGAAATACCAAACATCTAGTGTTGATTTTCATGAACGATTGCGTTGCTTGCTTTGCTTGCGATTTTTGTGAATAGCCAATTGAATCACGTGTTTTATTCTAAGGTAAGTGTAACACATGTTTCAATTGACTATTCACCCAAATCGCAAGCAAAGCAAGCAACGCAAGCTTTCATAAAATCCAGCCCTAGGTCAGTCCAGTCGTTGAGAGAAGCATTAAAGAAAATGAACACATCTAAATCTAGATGTCACCCGTAAATGTTGTAAACTGCAATATGTTCTGGCAACATCGTTAGAAATGCCGGTGGCTATTACGTTACATTTGCTGGCGGCTATTACGTGTTAATCACTACTTGTGACTAGCGACAGGAACGGCACCGTTTGAAAACACAATCGCGTGTGCAATAAAAAAAATCCCTTTCGGTAGGCCTACAGATTGAAGTCGAGCGCGCTACCGACTAGGCTACGCAGGAGCTTTATATATATAT
>JAGDQP010006944.1:0-69720 GCA_022664845.1 Lepisma saccharinum | reverse complement strand
GGGGCGCAGCCAGCTACGGGGGGCGAGGACCTAAACGAGGCCGAGCGAGCGAGTATATATATTATACACGTACAAAAAGCTGTGAAATCTGAACAAAAACACCAGAGGTGCAAAAAGTGGAGCCAAGTTCTTTAGCCCTAAAAAGGTGTGAAATGGGAGACGGATGAGCCAAGTTCCTTGGTGACAGCATGTAACAGGAACAAAGGAACTTGGCGCGAGGTGGCAAGGTTCATGATCCTCAAGCTATAAGGGTGGTGGGGATCCTAAAACCCACTACGTCCACCGCCACCAACCCTAAGGCTGTTGCCAGCTCGCGCGAAGTTCCTTTGTTCCTGTTACATGCTGTCACCAAGGAACTTGGCTCATCCGTCTCCCATTTCACACCTTTTTAGGGCTAAAGAACTTGGCTCCACTTTTTGCACCTCTGGTGTTTTTGTTCAGATTATATTTTCCTAACAACAATACAAAATTTACTGCTGCGGTACATACGTCTAATAACAAAAACGAATAGATATATGAGAAAACAAATGATAACAAATAACATCCTCATTAGGGTGATGGTCACCAAAAACTAATTTTGTTTTAAAACTCGGAAGTTAACACATTAGGCGCCCTCTTTCTTAACCGCCCACCCTGGTTGGATAAAGAAATGTGGTTAAACCGAACTTATGGAATACAGTATACAACACATCACAAGATGAGCAGAAAAAAGAAATCAGAGAGACAATAACACAAATATATTTACTGTGTCACTGTATTTTTTTACAGCTAAATAATTGTTGACTATCTTTAAAAATGCATATTTAAGGAAGGAAACTAATGTATTTTAGAAGAAATCAAGCTGAGCGGCCGGTTAAGAGGACGTTTATTGTGCAATTCCGAGTTTTGCAGACCTCTGAGATCCCTCCTTGGATAACGCGCGTGGTAAGGAGGGAAGTGGATAAGCAATCAGCGAGAACCCGCTCTTTTGCCACCTACCTCGCATTGGCTATTAAACGTGTCTTCCCACCCATGATCTTGCTACGACTCCTCCCTCGCGGCTACAGAACTCAGAACTAGACAGTACTCTAATGATCAATCGCGCCATTACGTCGATTTTCAGGAATCTCTCTCTGGAGCTATTGTTCTTCCGTTCATTGTTCAAATTGCTCGTTAGCCAGAGGTTGTGTAAGGCAGTGCTTCTCAACGTGAGGCTCGCGACCCCCAGGAGGGTCGCAGGTTGTGTGCAAGGGGGTCGCGAGGAGAGGTGAAAAAATAAATTTAAGTAGGGTTTTCTAGGTTAAAAGTTATATAGTGAAACAAAACCGCTTATTATAAACAAGAAAGTTACTTTTGTGGGTCGCCGGCGAGAATACATGGTAAAACGGGGTCGCAGGATGAAAAAGGTTGAGAAACACTGGTGTAAGATAAAGTTTGGTAGTTGTTATGAACTTTGAGATAGCTTTCTACTTTTTCTTTGCTTTCTTTTGTTTTTCACTTGTTACGTTTCTTCTTCTTTCGTAAGTCTGCGCTCCACTTGCAATTAGGGGGGGGGGGGGCATTTCCAAGTCTCTAAAGAGGACACAGGCTAATAAATAACGCCAAAAAAACATCGGAAGGTGATTTACATCGAAATAAAAGAAATTACGAAATGTGATTGGTTTCGGATATACAAGCGTTGAAAGTGACGGCGACATTGTCACAAATGACGTCATTGCTCGACAAGTAACAGGGGGTCGACTTAGCAAATCACTCTGGAAATTGGACCCAATACATCTGTAAAAGTTACGTTTATGATTGAGGAATAAAGCTTAGATATGATATCTATTAAATCATCTCACTCCTTGGCAATGCAATTCTTGCTTGGGTTGCGAAACTTGTCTATGGAGCACTCCCTCAATCCGTGCGATTTTGCTCTGTGAGTATAGTTCAAGAGAACTTTTCCTTCGTAAACCACTGAAACAATTGCAAAGATTCACTTTACCAAAGCTCTTAGGAAAAAAAAAAAACAAAAAACAAAACGCCGACAGACATCTTTTCGTGATTTTTAAAACCTCGTTTAAGACTCGTGTAGAAACTCATTCCTTGAGGTCGTTTCTCGTTCCTGCTTGTCTATACGTTGTATGCGCAGGGATTCTCCCGGATTTCCCGAAGGGGGGTGTCAACTCAAATTCTCGAGCACACACACCCACATTTAGATTTTTAATGTTGAAAAATCGATAGAAAACTCTATGTTTTGCAACCTCTTCAATTTTGGCTCACACTCCTAACCCCAAACTAAACATTGTGGCAAAATCCTCGTTCACTTAGAATTCAGAAGTTCTGGGAACGATCTTATGAGCCGCCTATCCTGACTGATGTTTTTCCAGAGTTTTCCTCAGTCATACCAAGGAAATTAGTTTGTACCTACTAACTTGACTCTCGCCGACTACCTTCCAACATCCTCTCCCCCCATCCTAAGAGCCTAAGATGCCCGAGGGCCATATATATAAAATCTCAGCTGAATTCAATTCACTACAAAATCACTGCATCTAGGTCTGACGTGACCCGGATGCTACGTAAAACCGTTAATTTGACAGTCATATCATTTACAGTGATGGTGCCACATAATTTTGAACTGGTGATACTGGATTGCCACATAATTTTGAACTGACTGAAAAGTGACACAAGTGTATTTTGGTAACTTATTGCAAGCTTATCAAACAAAGTTTTTTTTTAAATCAAGGTTGAATCAAGCAGTCTAGTTTACAACAATTAATGTTGAAATAACCTTGACAGGAGAAGAAAGAAAACAAAATGTACTTTTTGGGAATCGATCTGAGAAGCACTGGCACAACAATGCCATGCGGTAGTCACCAAATCACGGAATCATGCTAAACCTAGCTGGCTTTCCCAGCGCTATTTGTACGTACTTAGTTGATCAGATCGAAAGAGACGTTCCCATTCTCAGAAGCTTACAGATTCATTTAGAACGAATTTAGTAATCAAAAATTCTTCTAGCTTGCAGTATTATTCTCTTGAATTTCTCCTATTCAAATCTTTTTGTACGAAAGATGGCCTTTTTAACTGTTCCAAAGAAAAAAAAAAATGGGACTTTTTAAGTTCAATTTTTGTTCGTCCGTCTATTTGTAACGGGTAAGATGCTTCAAACGATAGCAAGTAAATAGAAACTTACTTCAGATTTGAGATTAATAACCTTGATTTTACTCGACCGATTTCGATCTGGTAACCTTTGTTTATGGATTTGTGCACTATAAACACGTTCGTAAAAATGGATAAATTCCAATCGAAATTTGACTATTTCTACGAGGGACCGCTCTACATTTATACAAAAAGAAGCAAGTTGGAGCAGAGTAGAGATTTTGGTTTTCAAATATTACCTTTTTTAATATATATTTGTGTATGCTTCGTTCTGCTTCACTGTACTCAATTGCCAACATAGCAATTTTGGTCTGACCCAAAATTAAATCGAGCTTCATTTGACAAGAGCGACAACTTAAGGCAAGCTTAGCATGTCAAGCACAAAATGTTTAAATAAGGTTGAATCCAGCAGCACAGTTTAAATGAATCAATGTTTAAGTAGCTTTGATAGGAGACGTAAGAAGAAACTAAAGTAATTCTTTAAAAACAATTAAAAACCTTAACCTAGATGGAAACCAAAGCAAGGTCCTTTAGAAC
Source organism: Lepisma saccharinum (assembly GCA_022664845.1). Taxonomy (NCBI): domain Eukaryota; kingdom Metazoa; phylum Arthropoda; class Insecta; order Zygentoma; family Lepismatidae; genus Lepisma; species Lepisma saccharinum. The sequence continues at coordinate 66,063 of JAGDQP010006944.1, read as the reverse complement.
ACCGATCCGAGGCTGATCTAGTCATGAGACCAGGGAAACACTCGACCTACTTCGCTTTCCAAACGCTATTTATAGTACATTCGATTCACAAGAGATGGCTGTAGTGAAAGGGTGGGAGCTTTCGGAGATTGGCTTACGATGAAATGTTCGTAGCACGTGATGGAACTTGACCGTACTATAAGACGAGACGGCAGTGCAACGAAATCAAATTCAATTAGATGTCAAGCTTAACTACCTTTCTCGTATATATGTTTTTCTTTTAAAATAAGCTCAAATTAGGCTAGTTATAACAACTAGTTGCTCGAAGAAGTTCGTTTTATGCTGGCTTATTAAGTTCTACAGAATACCAAATTTAACCTGAACCTGAAAACGAGTGACTAACAACCTTGTTACAAGTTAGCATGCTGTGTAGTTAACGTATGCATCAGCATTTAATTGTATGGGTTTAGCAAGGCATTGAAGCAGGATAATACAAAAGTTTCTGTTCCGCTCCGCTTCGACTTATAGTTTTTGTGTCCATAAGTTTTCTTCATTGTAGTCTCCAGTTTAGAGAAAATAAAAGTATAGAAATAATCCCACAAAATGTGATTTTATCATGATTTCGTAGCTTCCTACACCTTACAAAGGAAACTACTGTATTGTTACTGTGAGTGGTGGTTCAGATATAGCGTGGTCTTTTCGTGATCGACAAGACTCTGTTTCAAATCCCTGGCTAAAAACTCCCTGCTTTGTGTTATGAATGCCACAATGGTACTTTCGAAAAGGTCATCTCCAACTAACTTTCCTCTTGTTTCTCTTATCACGCAATCAGAGCTGTAACAGTTCAAGTTTTGGACTGAGTATTTGCTTGGGATCCGCCCTGATCCGGTGACCCGATGATCCGTAAGACAAAGAAGAGCTTCTTATTCTGTAATCATTATACACTATCCCACATAGAAAAATGACGTCCCAGGGATATCTGACGGATCTCCTGGCAGTATATCGGGACGTCCGTAGGACGTCCTGTTTAAGTCCCGTTTACATCCATGGGAAGTATAGTTATAATTAATCCTTCGTATAACTATACGAAGGCATATCCTTCGTATAAGTTATAATTAATTAAATAAGAATAATAGTAAGGTCGATTTAATTTATAGAAATTCCAGGTAGGTAATCCAGCACGGCTTTCCGGGGGACATCCAGAGGACCTCCATACGGGATGAACTATTTGTATTGCCCACAGAGTTATCCCACGGACGTCCTTAGGACATCGCTATGCGAGCAGGACCATTCTGACGGTAATGGGATCTAAATGTGACGTCCCAGGGACGTACTCTGCTATGTGGGATATTGCGTTTCAACAGGGGTTTCTTTCAGTGGGTGACCGGGAACGGCTTGTTACCCTCAAGAGCACGAAAAATACGGCGCTGAAAAGTTCTGAAACAAGAATAACATACACAAATAGTGTCATGAATCCGAAAAACAAAAAGAGGTGTCCAAATGGTCCTCTCGCAAGGAACGGCTATTTTGAAAAAGAATTGTGAATCTTCCAAATGTCTTTATTGAGTCAAGCCACATGTCAAATCGGGTCAAGACATGATCAAGATTGGATTAGCGGGTCAATTGGGCCAAGATTCAATTATTATTGGGTCACACAATCAGTCGCGTCATTCGGGTCAAGTTCGGATCGGTTCTCCTGCACACAGGGGCGTCTGGGCTAGGCGCCCTACGCCCCTGACTTTCAGCGCTCCTGCTCCCTCCCTTATTCTTCTCCTCCTCCCGTCATTTCCCTTCCCACTAAATTAACCTGAATATAAAATATATGAAGTCAGTAATGTGATAGTGTTTGGCGCTACCCTGCATTGTCCATAATGCTGTTGCTAAATACTTTTTCGTCTCGCGTTTTAAATGGCGATTTCTAATCTGTCCTTGCAAAATGCGCCCCTAGGCCCTGGCCTAGTGGTAAACCCGTCCCTGCCTACACGCATGTGCAGCCTTAACTCACTATAAAAGCAAAAAAAAAACAAAAAAAGTTTAAAGATTCGATATCAGATTTTAGGATTTTATAAAATGTTACAATTCTGGGTATTTATTGGCACCTACTACTGAGTGATGACGCCCCTTGGCGGCCACTCTAAGACATGACCTTGTTTTTTGACCAAACAAAGAAATTCCTTTGGACACATCTATCAGAATGGGTGGTAGAAGGACTGGAATCTATTTGCTTCCTAAGCGTTAATCTGAATCCACTAGCATCAGCGCTAGGCCACGAAAGTTCGGGCCATATTATGTATTACATTCTTTCCTTACCTGTTGAGATATGTTCTTAAAATATAAAATGTAAACTCGAGTCGAGAAAACATTATCATAATAGCGATGATCTAGCAAGAAAACACATTGTTGCTTACATTTGCTACGAGCATTGTGTATAGTTTACGTAGAATTTGTGAGAACAGATGCGTAACAGATTATCTTTTTGTTAATTTTGCCAGCCAACCCATGAGAAACCACAGAACTCGTGTTACCCATGTAAGAACAATGTTTATTTTTGTTTGATATTGAACATATGATACGTGTATCTCTCTTTTGTAACAACATTAGACTTCGTGTGTGTTTATTGGATAATATTAATTTGTATACTGTTCATGATTTACGACTGTAAATATTGTTGGTTCCATCCTGTCTGGCTAATTTCGTTGGACTGACCGAAAAAAAGGAAGATCTGTGCTCGTTTCTTCCAAGAGTTTAGATGAATCAGTTTGACTCAACAAGAAAGAGCGAGCCGTGGAAGAATGTGAGAAAATTATAGAGTGTTTCAATTTAGGCTAACCTCGTTTTACAGCTAATGCGCATTTTAATTACCTGATGAATGAAATTATGTTTATGTAGTTGGGTGACTCAACACTAAGGAGCAGGAAACAAAGGACAAGTGATGAGCGTACTCAAGGAGTTGGTGTTAGCGATACAAGCCCCACTCTTTGAGAATATTCAGTTATTCACTGGTTGATATACCCACCCGTTAGTGCGGGGTCAAATATATTTAGTAGTTATTAAAATAAGTTTGCAACACTGAACACTAGGACAGTTTAAGGGTGGGAACTTGCACAGTATTTTATCAATGGCATCGAATAATAATCATGCTAACTTTGGTGCGGATATGGGAGTCATTTAGAAAAAATATGTTTTTAATATAAGTTGGCAATAATGAGAATTGATGTGCTTGGGAACGGTGAAACCCCACAGTATTTTTCTATTGTGCCACATAATGTTTACGCCAAGTTTGGTACGAATACGTGCATCGGCACAAAAAGCCATTTGAAAAACTGTATTTTTATAGTAGGTTAGCAACTCTGACAATTGTGGCAACCTGAGTGCCTCTATAACCTGCCCCAGTATCTAATGCACGTGCTTTGTGTAAATCAAAGGACGCTTGTATATCCTCTAATCATATTCCTGACGAAAATGAGAAAATTCCGGAATTCGAAGAATATTTGCACAAAAACATTCAGCTTTTCTGCTTACCGTTAAGAAAACACTGGAATGTTTAGTGAACAGCTTTAGCTGAATAAGGCTATAAATAATAATAATAATACAGCATACATTGAGAAATTAACGTAATGTGAAACTGAATAACGCTCAATACCTTTTATCTCGTTTGAATATTTTTGGAAACTGTTTCACTGGCGCAATCGTTGTGGAAGAACTTTTGTGGTCGTGAGTGGAGCCAATACTGTATCCTCTCCTGCACTTCTTCATCCAACCGAAAAAAAGTTCTGGATACTGGTTTCACAATGACGATTTGTCCTTTGCCAGGCGCGACCAGATCATCCTCCAAAGATGGCTGGCCGCTTGAAACCTTGAGAACCAACTCCCTGAGGATGGAAGAAGTGAAACAATGGTGACCATACATAGATTCCATTCTGTGGGGAGTGTCCATCGCCATGTGATCTTCGGCTGTGATAAACCGGATCACAGTACGCTGTTTTTTCTTGCAAGCCTCCATCTTTAACAGACACTGGCGGCATAGATGTCCTCTTTGACCTGATCTCCCTCAACCTCACCCTCCAGTACGGAGTTTGCTCTTGATCTCCACGTGACATCTCCTGCAGCACGGCGTTCTTCATCGATCTTACACTCCAGCATGGAGTTCTTCACCGAGCTCCACTTGATTTCACCCTCCAGGTTGGACGGTGAGTTCTAACCTCATCTGGTTGACCCTCTCTCTACCATCTCGGCATTTGTCTGCTATGACTGAGGGAAAACCCTGAAAAACAGCAAACCTACATGACCGACGCATTTGAGCGGCAACATTACGTTGGCACAACGTATGGATTTAAGACCTAGCGTAACGTGATACATGAAGACGGTGGGATATCGCAAGTGGGTCCAACGCTGGGCCGACGGCGGAAAAGTTGAGATCCCGTCGACGCTTATCATCGACCCGAGGTCGGGATAGCTTAAACACAGGGTTGTGGTCCGACTCTGGACCACCTTTTGCCGCCAAGGAGCCACGTCGGCCCATCTTTGCTTCGCTCAAGGAGGGAAGGAGGCTTTATATAGAGATAATCATAGCATACAATTAACACCATGCATAAATTACAAGAGGGAATATAAATAGAATGGCTTTGGGCCTAAAAGTAAAGACAGTGTGTGGTATGAATAAAGCGGAGAAATCAGAGTTTTCTCTGCATTTTAAGAGTTCACACATTTTTCGTATGAATGAAAAGATACTAGTAAAAAGAAACAAATCAATTGCTTTTATAGATATATAATTTGTATGGGTTTATTGAGTACTTTATTACATATTTTTGTTCTTTGTTAACAGGATGGGAAACATATTTCGGTCTTTAAAGATGATATTCACACATCCCATGGACAATTACCATGATTTCGATTTATTATTATTACTATTCTATTGAAATTAAAACAGATCGTCCGTGTTGACATCAGTATTGATCTCTCGTTCTATGGATGCGTACATACCATTCAACTTTGATTGGTTTCCTGCCTTCTTAAGATTATTTTCCTTTCTAAGCCTGCTTTTGAAATTGGATAACGTTTTAATTAACTATTCCTCCGTTCTTGACATTGAGAATCCCTGTCTGTACTTCTCTTTAATTGTGACGGCTGTAGAGGCTTACTTTTGCCTTGCTTCCGGTAAGTAGGGATTCTCAAAGGTGACAGGGTAGTTATTTAATTACGTCAACAAATAACTTTAAATATTTTCCCCACTTCCTTTGACAAAGGCGTTGTCGTCACTCATCCTCTTCAATCAGCACAACTGACATCACAAGAATCATTAACATTTGGCTTGCATGCGAGTATAACCTTGAAAATTGCACCACACTGTGTGGGTCAGCCCAAATAGCTAGAATTTCGTGTGTTAACTCTAATAGTTTGCAAGTCGATCAGAAACACGGGTTGGCTGGACCATCCAGTGCTACATTCAGTCACTCTCTGTTTGGGCCGGTCTGGCCGGACCTTCCCTCAGGCTCGGTTCGAGCCTGACCATGTATTATTAGACGTAAAACCAGTTCGGGCCGAGCCGTAATCGAGCCGGATTGCATGAGTCAAAGCAGCGCGGCTTCGCAAATTAAGTATTCCCAAAGCCGATACTTATATAACAAGGAAACTGTCTCCGCTGGGACACGAAAATTAGTATGAAACTTACCAACTGCATTGATGATGTGTTGAAAGGAATACTCCTGTAGTACTACGTTTCGGAGTTTCGCGGAACACGAGTTACAGGACTTCAAAGTTTTCGAAATGTTGTTCTGAACGCCAGAAGGGTAGGCAACCCTTCATACATATGTGTTGAAGTTATGCATTTCTCATTCATTTTATATAAAAGGTTGCCCTGAAGATAATTTAAATGTTAGATTAAAGTTATTGATGAAGTTGACGTGTTAATTAATTGCTCTGATTTCTGCCAAATGCCAATATTATACAAATACAGGGTGACCCAAAGAAAACTTCCCATCCCGTTAATTTCGTAACCAATTGATTTCCAGGAGGAATCCCGACACACACCCCTTTTAATTTAAGGGAGAATGTGCCATTGTGGTCAAGCATTCCATATTGTCCCATTTTATTGTGGTCTAGTGGCAAAAAAGTGAATTTTTCATAAATGACAACATGGTTCAAGTCAAGCATCATGTCAATGATCTTTGGGTTCTATTGCTTTTTTTGTATTTTTCGTGGATTATCTTAAATTAGTGGCCATGGGAACGTGGAGGCTAGGTACTAAAAGCTAGGATGTATATAAATAAACCGCTGAGAGTAGCGGGTTTAATGGCTGATTTATGTAGCTAAGTGGTGAGAGTGTCAGACTCTCATTCTCAAGGTCGTGGGTTCCACGCCTGGATTTCCAATATTTTTTTTTCAAAGAATTAAGCGCTGTAAATGACGTTCGCGATTCATACTGAGAGAGATTTGTCCCGTAAAGGGAGAGAAACACAACACAGGGAGAGAGACAGAGTGAGGCAGGGGAGAGAGACGCAGACTGTCTATTCATAAGCGTTGAAATTTCATTGATTACCATGTCTTGCGCCAATTTTTTATTTCTCTTTCCTTGTTTTCTTCTCTATTTCGCCGTCTTCTTCCATGCTTTCTCTCTCTGCCTGTGTGTGTGTGGGGGGGAGTGCTTGAACAAGACAAGAATGGGATTTCTGCCTATGTATCTCGTGATTCTCTAAATGATGCACACCTACTCATTGTTTCTTCCTCCAAATGGAGGAATATCCTGGCCTTTCATGTTTTCGTGCATATTTGTACTGTCATGTTGGTTGTCTAACTATTAGGCGTCCAGTGCAACAATTCTTCTGGAGGAAAAAGCTACTATTTCTTATAACTCTAACCTACACTTATTATATTGTAAGTGGCTGTACAAAAAGGTCAGGAGAAATGCACTGGCTCAACAACGAGCAACCACAGTTCGAAGAAAGGAAGCGAATGAAATGAATCATTAATTTTGAAGAACATTTCTTGAGAATCGTTGAGAATATTTCAACAGACTGTGTTGCCAGGATCTTCTCTTTTTGGATTTCTGTGCTACACTGTACTTCTATCTTTTTATTACAAGAGTGGAAAATAAAGGAAAAATGAAGAATCAATTGCATGTCTTGCTCATTTAAATGGTGAAAATACATAAAAGAAAACTGCGTAGCAAAGTCTTTAGCTTCCAATTCCACACAGGTGAATGAGATGTTCTTTCTGCATATATGGAGCAGGCAAGGTAAGAAAGCATGGAAAGGTAAAAAAATATGTAATTTTATTTTCTTTGGAAGAGATTGGAAGAGTTGCACACAAGTAATTAATCTTGAAAGCATCTGAAGTTAATGTAAAGTAACTGTTAGTTGTTTGCAATGCTCTAGACAGGCTATAAATCTAGAGTACGTACATACTAGACAGCAAAGATCGAGGGCATATCCTTGGATCCAGGACTGAGTAAAGTAGATAGCATAAAAAAAATTTCACGATGAATATAATTAGGGTATTGAAACCTCAAATGAAAGACTGGTAATGGTGATAAGAAAGAACGCTGAAACAACAGCAATAACACAATGTAGATAACTTTCGCCGAAATAAAGCAAAAAGAAGCAGTAGAGACAGTGACTTGGTGTTGAGTTGAAGTAGTAAAGAGATGCATCGTCCAGGGGGTGCAGAAGCCGGAAGATCAGAGTGGTGTCGAAGATTCAGGCAAAGGGAGGAATTCTTGAAACGTGATAAAGAGCAGGAGCGAAGCATGGCATAATGGAGGCACGAGAGAAAACAAGAGGTTTGTATCATCAGGCTGACTAAAGCGTATCAGTACAATTCTTTACATCGTGTAATGTTCAACAGTATGTGAAATATATGTATGAATTGGAAGGCAAGAAAATACAAAGTCCAAACTAAACATGAAGAGCTGTTTTTTTTAAACTAAAGTAGGAGAATACAGGATCAAACATTGCACGTATATGGACAGGGTGCTGTAGATGTGCGAAAGTGCCAGAGGTGGTTCCAAAGGTTTTGGTCTCGGAACACCAGCCTCACCGATAAGCCACGAGAAGGCAGACCTGTGAAGATGGACAACGATACCCTGCGAGCAGCGGTGAAGACAAATCTAATGAAAACTGTTAAAGAACGGGCCAGCAAACTCCATGCCACCCATTCGACTATTTCATCGTCATCTGAAGGACCTTGGTTACGTGTCGAAACTCAGAAAATGGGTAGCCCATGCGTAAACGCAACAGAAGCAGCAGAGAAGCAGTTAACATCTGCAATTCCCTGCTCACCCGTCACAGGTGTGAGTCATTTCATGACAGAATGGTAACCGGGGAGGGAAAGTGGGCCCTCTACTATAGGCGCAAGCGGCAGTGGGTACCTAAAGGCGCAGCAACTGTCATAAAAAAAAGGATCTCCACCCATGAAAAACGATGTGGGGTGTTTGATGGGATAATCCATTTTGAGCTCTTACCACGTAACCAGACCATCATTGCAGATTTCTACTGTCAGCAGCTTGAACGCTTACGGACTACATTGTTGGAGAAACGTCCTCCTCTGCTTAATCGCAAGGGCGTTCTCATCCACTGTGATAACGATCGCTCACACACGGCAAGAAGGAACTATGCTAGGATCGAGGAATGTGGTTTGGAGAAACTCCCCTACCAGGCATTTTCACCAGAACTTGCACCAACAGACTACTGTCTTTTTCACAGCCTACAAAATTACATTTCCGGGAAAACACTGCAAAATGAGGATGACGTGCGACGAACAATGACCCAGTTCTTTGCCTTAAAAACCGGTGACTTCTTTCAGCGGGGATCCAACAACTAATTGACATGTAGCAGAGTGTTGTGGAGTCCGATGGAGACTATTTTTCTTGTGTTCCAGATAAGTTATCGTTCTTTTCCTAAGGTGCAAAAATACGACATCACTTATGGGATAAGGCGATAGAAAAGTTTAGTGAAAAGTAGGAAAAGTGGAAACTTATAAACTAAATATTCAGTCACGGGGTGGACAGAAAGTTGGTTAGTATTTTACCGACATCTGGGTTGACTTCGGACACTTTTTAAAGTTTTCTTTTCAATTTGCAACCCTAATATCGTAAAGAGCATACAGATTTTGCTGGTACTGTTACATTTGTTGCCACGTAAACATTTGCATATTATGTTGTTTCAGTGACACAATTACTGATGGAGCAATGTCTTGCTTATTTTTGTTTTCCTCTTGAAGAGTAGCTGTCCTTGGTCTTTTGTAAAAGGAGATAATATTTCTTTCTAGGTCTATTTGTGCTAATAAACGCTTTAATAAGTCCTGGTCAAATATAGGTCTTAAGTGACTAATTTCCATTACCCGAAAATAATGTGAGTAAAATGTTGTACCTATTTTAAACTTTTAATTTCGTTATCTCATTGGCCATGCCTTTTATTTGTGTTTTAAACGAAATTAATACACCATTTTTTGGTAATTCTAGCTTAGGCCAAATCGAAATTGAGCTGGCCGTGTCCAAAATTGTAGGAATTGTTCTATCTCCTATTTGTTCTTGTATTAATTAACGGTTATTGTCCGTATCAAAATCCGTAAAAAACTCTTTTTGAGTTTTCCTTGTTACAAATATCCACAGGGTTGGACCAATTTTCGTTTGAAGTTGCACTTGTTTATTCGTCCGCTGATCGGACGGGGGACGTTACTCGTTTCCCTGATTATTGTGATTTTTATTTTTGTTGTGCCAACAAACATGCGAACTGTGACCTGGTTTAAGACAAAGCGAGCAAACAGTAATTGTACCACTTGCATTCTTTGGCTATTTTCTTTCTTTTTGTATTCATTTTTCTTATACGCTCGTTCGCCATTCTTTTTATCGTTTCTGTTGTAAGAATGTTTGCCCTTCTTCTTATATTGTGGATTATAGGATGCATTTTTTGCTATTAGAGATAATTCTGCCAACTTGTTCGTAATACTTCCAAGTTGGACTGAGGAGAAACATTTTTACTAGGTTGTGCCGGATTAGTTTTAGGTTTCACTTGTTCAATTTGATAGGCTGAAGTATCAATTATATGTTTAATAGGAGCTTGACCATGTGGCATAGGTTGATCACTGTAGAATGAGAGAATAGGGGTTGTGGTAAAGTCTGATTAGACTGGAACCTTTTCACTTGGTAGGTTGGATTTTGCGTAAAAGTATGTTTTATAGGTACGTAACCAGGAAGTTCAGGTTTTCCTTTATGGAAAGAAATAATAGGTTCTTGGGTGGTCCAAGGAGATAATGTTTGCGTACTGGAACATTGCTGATTGGTCATTTGATTAGGTACTTGAGTATACATAGGATAATTTGGTTCTTGTTGGCTTGAATTTTGTTGGTTGATGACTTGGTAAGGCAAAGGAGGGTCATTTATTGTTTGAGAATCCGGATTTTGTATGTTGATACTTGGATTTTAAGATAAGGTTTGATTGATATGTGGATTATGCATTATATGCATATTTGGGTTTTAAGGATTTAAATCGTTCAAATTTTGAAAGGCTTGAACTTTTTCTTTAATAGATCTTGAGACGCCTCTAGCGCATGCAATCTTGTCTGTAAACTTGATACAGTTGTATATGTTTCAAGGACGATCTTTTTAAGGAAACTCCTTTGTAGTCCTAATGACAAATAATGAACTTTGGCCTCTTCTGAACATTTCGGAAGGTTATGCCTAATAGCCCTTAATTTACGAAGAAAATATGCATCTATAGACTCGTTAGAATACTGTTGAACTTGATGTATCTCCATTTCCGCCATCCACTGGCTACTGCGACTCTCCTACATGCAGTCATGCAACTACAGGCTATGGCGCGGGTGTGGATGGTACGGTTTCTATCTTGACGAAGACGTTTACCGCGTATCGGTTCGTGTATAAGAGAAGAAAGAAGGTGAAACAAGAAGACAGGATAGCCCGAGAAGAGTTTCCTTGAAAGAGGGGGACAACCAGAACATACATTGCTGTATATTCCGTAAAAAACACTTAATCGGTTCTAACTACTCATTTATTTACCTGGGAAACCAGGCATGCTCGAAGGGTGGGAAAACCCAGGTAAAGTCTGTAATGAACTTATCTGTTATGCATCCATTTGAACAAGTATTGTTATTACATGCAAGTCGATGTTAGTGCAAGTTATTACATGCATAAAGCGCATAGCGCACGTGCGCGAACCTGGAGAAGATGCTCAGCTCCGTTGAATTGCTGGAACGATTCCTGCTAAGAACAATTATTAATTACGGAGAAGGTACTGTTGGAGTGCTTGAAAAAGAACTATGAAGGTTGAATTAGTAATACTGGGAATATGATGATGTACATTGAAGGGTAATCAGCTATTGACTCTAGTCTCCATGGTGCGGCAGTTTTTTTTACTTATACATACATATACATACATACGTGAATATACTCACACGCACTTGGTTACACACACACACACACACACACACACACACACACACACACACATATATATATATATATATATATATATATATATTGCCTATTTCTACCCATGCAGATTATGGTTGTAATTGGGTTTATTTGAATACTGGGTTAGGGGTTAGTACGTTTAGTGGTCTTTTGTGTTTCATATGAAAGCCTGTGCTGTATGTTTCAAGTTGAGAAATCAGGTTATTTTGTGAGTGGTCCTTGGTGGAGTAGAATTTCTGGGTTGTGTCTGTGATACTCTGATATATTGGTTGTATATTGAGGCTGCACTGTAGCGGAATGAGTCTTGTGTACTTAGGGCATTCTTTTAATGACTCTGTTTTGAAATGTTTGTAGTTTCTTTATATGTACTTGTGCAGCGTATCCCCGTGTTGGTGCTGCGTATAAAAGAATCGGTTGTATGAGCATTCTGTATAGTGTTGCTTTAGTCTTTAGGTTTAGCTGATTGCTAGTTAATAAGCTTTTGAGCTCTTCTAGTCTTCCTGTAGCCTTGCCTATTTGGGATTGTATATGTCTTGCAAAGGTGAGTTTTGAGTCCAGTTGTACCCAAGGTATTTCGCATGATGGTTCCAGTGTATGTGATTATTGAACAGTTTCGGTGGGTGTAGGTTATCTTTTACTGCGTGTGAAATTGACAGCTTCACTTTTGCTCACGTTTACTTTGATTTTCCATTTGGAGTTCCAGGGCATCTAAATGGTTTTGTAAATACTTTACTGGCGGACCTTTTATAGGCCTCTTCTGTCTTTCTGATAGGCGTAACTTGAGCACTTCATAATTTCACCACTTGGAGTCGTCGTCGTCTGCTACCACTTCTTGTTCTTGACTATGTAAACACTAGAATTGTTTTTGTTTACATTGAGTTTGTTTTGTTCTGGCATGTGTCTTACTGACACACTTACTAGGTTCCCATTACAATATTAATAGCACTGCAACAAAAATTATTTTGAAATACCTATGACTTACGCATGCATTTGCATACTACGAAAAGCGTACACATTATTTCAACAATGATCTAAAAAATAATAAACAATGTCCGAAGTCGCTCCATAATGTGGTGCAAATTCGGCCACAAGGAATTTTCCGTTTATTCCGATGTATGTCTTGTAAGAGAGGTATCATCGGACACATTTCAATTATTATATACCGTCTTCTATGTATTTGAAAGTGAATAGCGTTATATATTTAAAGCGTTTATCATTTTTAATATGTTTATTTTATATTTAATGCTTTCATTATTTTTAATTTTGTTAACAACTACAATACGTGTATTTATTAAATTCACTTACAGATTACTATCATGACACAAAAAGAAAATACCTATACTGCTGCAAGTCACAAATTTTAACAAAAATTAAACAAACGAAAGGTTTGCAACCATTCGAGTCCGAGGCAATTGTTCTTGAATCGTTTTTCGATTCTGCCGATTCTATTCAGGTAGCTCTTAACTAAGAGTTACAGGTCTCTTATTCTAAATGGGAAACCTCATTCAGCACATTTCAAAAGCACGAGTACAATATTTCTTTCCTCCTCACTGTCAGATATTTCTGTCCCCCATGATGACCTGAATGTTTCGTTTTAATCTTGTCAAAGAAAGTACGTTTTTTATCTGATGTTAACTGGTAGCTTGTCTAATCGTCATTTTCCCTGAAGAAGCAGCACGATTAGCTTTCTTCAGATTCTCATTGTTATAATGTTGATAAGGCCACCGTCCTACAATCTTTTTATATGTTAGAACCATGTCCGAAGTCGCCCCACGTTTCGCTGAAAGTTTCAATAAAGAAACTTTGTGTTTCGACGGTAACAGCTAAGTGATATCGGTGTTGTTGTTTTCTTAACAACAGACATGTCTACGAATTTAGACGTTCAACATACGCTGCCACTCCACGAACCTTTCTGTACAGAGAAAGTTTGCCGCCATCACTCAAAAATTGGAAAAATTACGCTAGACAACAACGACAGATTGTTTCACTCACATGGCGACAATTGACTGAAAAACAATTGTACCTTGAAACCACAGTTCTACAAAATATATTTTTAAGCTTTGTTACTTCTTGGAATCATTCCGACAACAATAAACAACATTCAAAAGCTAAGCCGACTAAGTGACCGAAATCACTCCAGGTGACGATATATAATGGTAAACTATAAGAACCAAAACTCATTTAGGGTGAAAGAACTCCAACCTCATAGAAGACTTACAAACTGGGGTGAAGAAACAAAGATGTAACCCATGCCCGAACACAAGGAAATCTCTTGACATAATTCTTGAATTACAGTAAATTCAACAGTGGTGGCTAGGCTATGAATTATCTCTCGGGGCTCGATTGAAACTAACGATATTAAAAATAACGAACCTTAAAAGTAACTGATATATGAATTGATAACCGAATAAAAGTAGCTCTGGTGAGTATTTGCAATCTGAATGAACTAAAAAAATGAAAAGCGAATATAAATAATTGGGGTAGGATAATGTTAATCTCTAAACTATCTAGGTGAATGTAAGGAATCCATCTGCTTATTATAAAAATAATAATCATACTAAATGCAATGTGAATAAATATTTTTAAAATGCATACAGTGAGAAGGACAACGGATAAAAAATGAGAACAATGAAATGGACGCTATAGCAGATTGAAGAACAAATACGTAAAATCACTATCCTGTGCACAGGGATTAATTAAATATCAATGACAAACTCGTAAAATATGTGTATTGGATCTATGATTACAATAATATCAGACGATAATACACATACTCCCATAAAAAAAAACAGGAACTTCACTGTAAAAACGATTAAACACGTTGCACAGGAAGTGCATAACACAATTATATTTACAGTCAGCGACAAAAGTAGTTTGTAGGCAGTCGTAAAATTTCTTCTCCGAATAAATTTGGAATGGGTTGACTAATTTGAATACCATTTCTTGGAAAGTAAATGAATGTGATTTTCTGTAATTTACACGGATCTGCTAATCGGTCTATTAATTCCAAAGTTGTTTGGGGAAGAAATATTTCGATCGACTACAAACCTTTGTCGCTGACTGTAGAAACCATTCCCCAGTAAAAATGGATCTACGAATTGATTTATAAATAATGCTCGAAACGGTATGGAGTAAGGTAATATACCAGACTCGCAATAGATAAACAGGCGTTATAAATAACAATATATGTCCGCAATTGTAACGTGTTTAAGACGTTGATAATAATCAATTGTAACTATAATGAAGATACTTGTGCACTAATCAACGTTTCTCTCTTTGCTCTTTTAGGTAAGTACTTGTTCAATTGAATGTGAAAGATGAACAGCGTATCCAAGAACCATTTAAGCGTGAGTAGAACATTTTAAATGTGGTATATGCTGATACCTACATGAAAAGTGTTTAGAAGAGCAATAGATTTAAAGAATGTCGGAAGGGTACTGTGATCAACGCATCAACAGTGCGGAGTAAGTGTTTAAGATTCGCGATAAGACTTATATTGTGTGTCGGATGATCATAAAGAATTGGTATGTAAGAACATGCATAAGGTGAAAATGTATGGTTAGAAACACAGTGGTTTGGGTACAATACGAAGGTCAAGTGACTTTGCATCACTATTAGAGCTTTGAAGCACGGTTGGTGATGCAGGGGATACTACAACCACCTGTATCGAATAGCCAAACATAGCAATAACAATTCGATTGTTGTTAAGCACAGAGATAAGAAATAATTGAACATTCCCAATCAAATACTCGTGCAATGAAGGCTTTGTTGAGGACCTCTATCCAAAACTTATGAAAATTAATAAACGCTAACAAGGTTTGTACACTAAACTTTATTTGAAAGCTACACAGTACAGTGTAACAGTTTTAATGTTCTTTTAATACTTTAGTTAGAGGTGATGAGAAATCCTATTAAATTGATTGTATTATGATATGAATTTATTTGCCTAAATGATAAGAACTATTAACAAGTTATTGAAAGTCTTTAAGGAAATTACTGTTCTGATTGACAATGTACTAATTGAAAAATAATTGCTGTATTACACTCTTAAAATTATATTAGTAATAATATTAATAATAAATATTAACAGGTAACGTCATTAGTTATAAATATAAAATGGATTTTAAAAACAACTGAAAAAGGCATTAGCCAAAAAGTTGTCAATTTGTACTTAATGATGTTAGTAACTGCATTTTTTTTAAATCCACTCATGCACTCTAAAATAAATAGTGAATACTCATTCGCAAGTCCGTCCTGACAGCCATATTGGATGATTTCTGACAGCATATACGCCCTCGGACATATTTTAAACAGAAATACCTGATGACATATGATTGTGTGATTCAAAATAACGGTATCCTTCATACCCATATAATTCCTTCGAACAAAGGAGATATTCCTG
The DNA here is from genome assembly GCA_022664845.1 of Lepisma saccharinum. NCBI lineage: Eukaryota > Metazoa > Arthropoda > Insecta > Zygentoma > Lepismatidae > Lepisma > Lepisma saccharinum. Next base: position 50,254 of record JAGDQP010006944.1, on the reverse strand, counting down.
AACTAAAGTGAATGAATTGAACATTCAGCTTGCTCAGAGGACGTGATTCGACACAGGACACATAATTAGAAAACGTATGTTTTATTCTATCTTTCTGAACAGATAAAGAATGGAGTGTTTGAGATGAGAGTATTGATCAACCAGTAGCATGTATTATCAACTGTATCTCCCATCCCATATCTGACTCAGCAAAGTCTGAAACTTTTCTCTGAAAAGAAAATCAATCGGAGAAGTATATTGTGCGGGAAGAGAGAGAGAGAGAGAGAGAAAAGAAAGATAAAGAGAAGCAGAGATGCTTGTTTGTTTTCCACTGATTGATTTGAGAGTGCACTGCCAAGGGCCATTATGTCTTACGTCACGTAAATAACAAAATACAAATAGAGTAAGAGGTAAATGATTGTAAGTACGTAGAATATAAAAAAAATATAAAAATCATAACCAATTTGCAGAAAACGGAAATGTATCAGACGGACCGGGCGAACATGTGCTTAACTTTATTTAAGACTGTTTAACGATAAGGTTCTTCGCAATTGGACATTTACTTATTTATTTAGTAACAACACAACGAGCTTGGTGACCAATTATAATGTTGCACACACATTAACCGTACTTACAAGAGTGTCGTCATTAGCAAAAGCAAGTTAATTTGGAACATTATTCTTTTAACTGGCTTCAGATATACTAAATATATCAAGAACATGAGAATAAGTTATTCTTTCATTATAGGAAGCAGTCATTCTCCACAGGCAATATTTTTTTTTTCAGAACCATTCGCCCTCCTCCGAGAACACACGTAGAAAAGACTTTCGGTACGCTCTCGCGCAGGCGCAGAGCGTGAAGTATAAGTAACACAGACAAGCGCTTCTTCCGCAACTCCCAGTTTAGTCTAGTGGTTAAGATATCGGGAAGCTGATCCGGAGGTCCCGGGATCGTGGTTACTTTTACATTTTTTAAAAATAAAATTAACTTTTTTCTTTTTTACGTATAGACGCATTAGGAAATTAATAAATGTAGTGATTTAATAGACCAAATAGAGACTACTGAAAGCTAGGATGTATATATATATATAAACCAGAGCAGGATACACACGGAGCGAAGCGAACTGTGCAAGGGGGGCACGAAGCATCTGAAGGGAGCTGGGCGGCGTTAGCCTCGGCGGCGCACCCCCAGTTAGCGGTAGGCATACGCAAAAGTGCTGTTAACTCAAGAGTGCTGTGCCGTACCGGAAGTGTTTCCATGTGGGCTCTCCTTAGAGAGGAGCCAGGGCGAATGGTTCTCGAAAACAATCTTACTCTCCACAGAGGTAATTTGCGTCTCTCCTTTGTATAGAAAAATGTTCCAGTAGGGTGACCACACACAGGCCGCTTCTCCTTTTAAGAGTATTATACTTCTTTAGTGGTTCAAATATTCTATATTATTTTCTATCAGAACATATCTCCAATTATACTCTTTGCCTCCTTTTTATAACTTTTAACGTATATTCTAAGTGAATTTCTTGTAATTTCGAAATTCTGAATACATTACACAAGGAATGTAGTTAAAAGTTAGACAGTCTAATCTAACATGAGAGTAATGGAGAGAAGAAAGTATGGACATAAACAAGTTTGACTATATTTGAGTTTAAAATAGTAACGCTGGAAAGTAAAGTATATATTACTGGAGCATTACTGAAAGGGCACTTACAGCACATACTGTGAAACGTCACGGAACGGTGGGAATTGGCGAAAGTAACCGGAACAGTGTCAAACAGTGCCGTACCTGATGAAAGTAACCGGTATAATCCAGAAGGTACTATGTCCACGTTTGAGAAAAAACACTACTCTTAAGATAAAACAATTTTAAAGTTTGAAGTTGGACGTCAAATTAGAATTAGTTAATTTGTATCGTTGCCAAACAAGCCACTGGAAGCCGTTTTGTGCCATAGTACTTTCTGGATTGAAGTGTCTTAATACAATTGCAGCGTTCACTTCATCTTGCCAAAATTAGAGGTAGTAAGTACCTACTAGTTCTAAGGTGACCCCTGTGGGAAAGTCCGTCGGACTATTTTCCTCTCGCGAGAAGTTTTATTTCATTTCGTTTTCTAGCTTCTCAGGGCAGCCGTGTGGAAATAAGAATGATTTAAATTTGCCAGCACTTCTTTAAGTTTCTTAACATTTCGTCTTCATGCACATAACCCTCTCTTTTGTATTTTAAGTCTTTGAAGATGTATTGCTTGGACTTCGAAACGTCTTTTATATTCATACACTTATAAAGCTAAATAGAGTGTTTAGATGGATTATACCGGTTACATTTCTTGAAGATGCTTTAGTAAGAAATTATTATTTAACATGGTCTAGCTGCTACGGGTTTACGACATTGAATGTTGCTCTAGGATAGAAGTAAATAATTTCTTTCCTTGGGGACAATGTCACAAGATTGGTCGTGAATTAATTTTCACTGTATATGACATCTGTTTTACAAACGCATAAAAGGTGACCTTTTTTAAATTTCGTCACGACCTGAAGGTGTAATTCAACACAGAAACAAACATATAATATATGCATCCACTGTACCGAACCCACAACAGTGTTTCGATTTTGAATTACGTTAAAGATAGGAGCAAATGGTTCTTACTTCGCCCAGATTGCTTTGCACGACTTAAAATTTATACAACGCAAAGTAATTCCATGCACTCTTACCTGTATCATTCAAGGCCTTTGGTTTCGTTTCTGATTTTGATAATGCACAGTGGCATCACTAATTCAAATAAGCATTGCAGCCTATTGCTAGGAAATGTAATGTGAAATATGTGGAAAGAAAAATGCCTTCTGTCAGGATGGAAGAGGAAAAATCACACAACATGTGAGATTTGTACCGTTAATGCAATATTAACAACTAAATAACAGTACGCAAGTTTACTGATCAAATTTTCATATTAAACTATTTGAATATAGAGGCATGAAAACTGTTATCTAATAAACGAGGTTGCGACACAATAATAGGAACACTCAATATTCACATACGCATGTATATCACTCCATTACAAATTCTGAGTGCATAAAGACTAAACAAAATTATTTACTCTCCACTTCATACAGTTTCTCGTTTATTTAGTATCATTCTTTTTTTTTCACAAGCGCTTGTGTAGGAAAAAAACTTATGGTAGCTACTTTTATCAACCAATACTCACGAGTTCCACACTAGTTTCACCATAATAACTTCTTTCCTTCAGCAACGCTTGATTTTAAAGGGGGAGGAGGAGGGGGGGAGAAGATTTCAGAATAAAGAAGAAAATCCTGTATGTGCTATCCACGGTGGAAGTTCATTGATCAAAACGTACCCTTCTTCTTCCGAAGTAAACAACAAACAAATAAAAAAAAAGTCAATGGCAAACTTCCTTTACTTCACCTTGCCATTAAAGTTAAACACATCTTCCCTGGCAAACGTCAAAGGATACTAGGCTATAATGGTTCACACTTCCACACCGGTTATTTTGTTCTTTTCTATTTTCAATGAAATCAAAATAACAACAAATAATGAACTGAATGGTATCGATGAACATTCCAGTAAATGTTCCTCTCATATGACAACTACAAAAGCAGTCAGCTGATCGCGTATGGGAATTGAAAGTCACTTCGACCCCTTAACGCGAGGTTTATGTGCCGGAGAGTAATTCACAGTTGTCACGTTCACGCAAACTGCGCTGGTCAAACCATGACTGTTACGTCTTAGTACTGGAAAGTTTAATGACAACACTTTAAAATTGAGAAGGTTCCACATTTGTAATGTCACTGTGGGAGTTCTTAACAACAACACGTTGTGAGCAAAATGTTATATGCTTTCAATAGAGTCCAAGTTGGGTGACGCTTTCCCTCAGCGAGAACTTCTGTCGCGGCGATGGTAGTACGTATCCGTGCGCGTGTAAAGATTGCTTGACACCTCGCAAGTGCAGTTCGAGTAGCGAAAGACAAAATACTCCACTTTAAATATTGTTACTACGAATAATTCCAATATTCTTCTATTAACAACTTGGCTAGCGTTCCACAAAACTGGGATAAGGAAATATGCGGTTTGCACTCAAATCGTGAAAATGTTCTTAGAAAGTTCCAACTGCCTAAACAGCGTTGTTTTCGAGGAAGTTCGACTTCACTACACATTGGTCCAAAATAAAAGAGGACGACACTTTCCTGTCACATAAAACAACTTCATGGCAGTATAAGAACGGTAATGTTCCCACATAGTGCTGACGTACGACCCCGAACTTACGTTCCTTCCAGCAAATTTTTGGAGACGATGAACACGAATTTGACTACACCGGTGTCAGTGAGGTTCTGTTCTGCACTCGGGCAAATCACTATGTTAAAAAGCGACCCTTTTCCCATAATGCATTGCACATACAGTCTGGTAAAAGTCATGTAATGCGTGTTAAGTTCATACATACAGAAAAGAACATATAAAAATCGACCTTACGTACACTTCTACGATACAAAGAATAGTCACAAGATATAATACACAAACGAAAGACAATTCCCAAAAAATGTAATGTGTATTAAAATCAAACGCAATATGAGGGGTTCGAGAGTACACTTAGCATCTATATTCTCCGCATATTGGGAAATTCCCGCTTGTCGCTTACAATGTTCAACGCCATAACCAAGCGAATTGGAAAATCTTATTAACTCTCACAAGAATGTATCAAATAAAATAAAAATTGCACAAAATATTCATCGTTAATAGTAAAACATGATTAAAGAATTCTTTTATCCCACTCTTTATTTTCAAACCAGATATATATTATGAGATATGTTTTTTTTAGCATTTTTGTTACAAAAATTGCATATTGTTCCTTGTTTAATTTTTAGCGGCTGAGGTTTCTTATTTGTTCCTCTTACGCCAGGTTCATTATATTTCTTATCTCCACTTCTATTGAATTCTTGTCCATGTATATCTTGTGATCAATTGGTCGTTGAGTTTGCAATACTTGTACAGTAGACCAACATACCCGGATTCACTCTATATTTTTGTTGTATGTGTTATTTTTATTTCTTTTTCATTTTGTACTATGCTAATATGAAAGTGTATTTTTGTTGTATGTGTTATTTCTTTTTACATTAATTTAATGCATTACAACAAATTTCTTTCTTTTTTCATTGAATTTATAAGTAAATACTGTCGTTTCTGTTTTGTCTCCGATTTTCTGGTTTGAATTCTAGGTATTACATTGTTTTTTTTTTTATGAGAACCGAATAAGGTTCTCTTAATTATATCTAATTCAAAATGCAATTAATTTTAATCGTATATTGAGTACTGAAAAACCACAAACACAAAGATTCAAACGCTTCCAATTTAAATTTAAATTTTATTTATGGCCTTTAAGCATCTAAGGCTCAGGCTGCGATAGAAAAGGGGGAAAGGATACGGGAAGGTGTCGACCAGGGCCTAAGTTGAAGGTGCCATCCCGGCATTTGCTTGGTACGACTGAAGGAAAACCCTGGAAAACTCTGTCAGGATGATCGGCCGCTGGGATTGAACCCACGACCTCCTGAATGTTACGCTAACGCTCTACCACTGAGCTGCGGCGGCTCGGTTACGTTTCCATGTTTTCTTCCAAGAATATACAAGAAATTATTAATAGTAAAAAGATATGAGAAACGAATAAATGTTATGTAAACAGTGTGAATATAGAAACAACGGTTGTTTTACACAAAATGTCATAAATTCTATCAAAACTTTTCGAGCAGTTTATTTATTATGACGGAAAGAGACTTGAGTAATAGTTGCGTAAGATTACAAATTGCTTAAACGGAGAGAAAAAAAAGGTAAGTCAACATTGTTAATGCAACGTTGAGAGAAAAGGAAGCCGTGTTTTATGTTTACGAAATGCATCTTTGTTGGATGTCTCATCACATGACATTTTTCATTCTGATATTTTTTTTAAGTTTCATTTTTTTTTTATTACGCCTTTATATAACTCTTCTCTTAGTTCGTCCCTCGTAAAAGAAAAATCAAGCTCCCGGCGTTAAGCTGTGCGGAAGCTTATTGATTTCAAGTGTTCATCTGCGTGTGGGTGTTTGCCACAGAGAAAAAGAGAGAGAAAGAGAGAAACAGTGATACTGAGTAAGTGGACATACATTATAAATGCTCAGAGGGAAAATGGCGTCAATTCTGATATACGTCAAATCTTTGGACACTTAGACTCTCTCCAATATGAAGTACGGTTGTGCAGTTTCGTCAATTAAATTTAGAAGAGACAGAAAGATTGAGAGAGAGAGAGAGAGAGAGAGAGAGAGAAGTGGGCGTGATTCCACCATACATTGTTCCCTTGGTTTAAAACACAAACATGTTAGGATTACAATTTCTTATCACACTGGAAAGCACAATGATTTATACTGAACCATATCAGAAGAAATGTTTTGTGTACAACCAGAAATACTATTATACCTATGTATGTAGCTAGAGGTTTATTTCTACTTGTCTATTTCTATCTCATCTTCATTATTAGCGTTCTGCGGAAAGCATCAGGTCCTTCAAGACAAGCTAAGTCTTCTCCACTCATCCCGATCATGCTCCTTCCTCTTCTCTCAGCATACGACTTAATATCTTCCTTAAAACTGTCAAAGAGTTGGAGTTATCTTCTTTCTTTTTGTTCTCAACCAAAACTTCAGTTGTATATATCAGTACAATATCTTCCTTTTTTATATGTCTCTACTGTTTGTTTGTCTCTCGGGTACTGTTTTCAGCACTTCCTCATGGCGCATGTTCTGTGTCCGAATGTGTTTTCTTATTCTCCTCCATGTCTAAATTTCAAAACCTTTCAAATTTCTTTCTTCACGCTTTCTTAGAGTCCACGTTTCTGTCTCATTCTCCACAACACTCCATACAATTTCTTCAATCATTTAATCATCAATTTCTTCCTTAACTCTTTGTTCAACCAATCCCATCTTCACTTGAACTGTAAAATATCTGCACTTCTGTTACATGGGTAACGTTGCGGAGTTCGGATTACCAATGAGTAGATATGCGAATTCAAATCCCACGGTCGATCATCCTGACTGAGGTTTCTCCCCCCCCCACCCTCAGTTTCACCAGGCGAATGTCGGGATAGTATCGTAATCAAAGCCCTAGCCGATATGTTCCGCATCCTGTGGCAAAAAAAATGTCAAAAGATCGTAAATAAATTCGAACAAATCTCTTACATAATTGTATAAAAGCACTTAATATCAATCAACTATTAATTAGTTCTTCTATATTTTTTTGTCACTTCCGACAAACATTTGAACATGTTTTTGGTACATTTTTTCACGCAATTAAAAGAAGAAGTTTCCTTATAATGTAGTAAACAAGTAAATTAGTTGACGTATGTATTAAGATAGCCCTGATAGCCTCAATTATAGCTTCACGATTTAACCTACGAAGAACCAACGAATTTGTTATCTCTGTCGGCATATATTGAAGAAGTTGAAAGGAAAAATTAAGTACATCGGTATTCATCCAGATATTTAATGAACATAATGTGCACAAGAAAAGTGTTTTCGAAGAACTCCTGAAATAATAAATGGGTAACGTGCAAATAAATGTCACACTCACGAAGACATTATAAACTTCATACATTATTTGTACATATTGTGCACCTGTTATACACAAACCCAAAGGTACGGAAAAGATGTCCACAAAATGTTTAAACTTTCATGTTTTGTTTTACAGTTGCACTTACAAGGATTTTCATTTGTTAAAGAAAAATAACGCTACGATACAAAAAGCACTGTTTCACAAGCTTTTCCTCTCACTATTTTCCATCAAGCCTGAAGCTTGCAATACCTCTTATTTTTCCTTCCAGGAAGCTGCATGCAAACATCCATTGACGTGTGGCCTGATGACATGTCAAAATATTGGAAGCGAATATGAAACTAATTTATGGAGGTGTTGAAATAATAGGAGGAGAGCCTAATATTACTCTGCCCTGGCGTTGATACGCATTCGAGCACTCACTCTGTCCTTTCGCGGAAGTATTTCTGTATATGTGTGTTGCAGAAGGTAACAATAGTATCATAAATTACAAATAGACACAAAGATACATGTATAAAAGTTCTTACACCTCATGTTCTGTGTTACGATTTATTTTCATTTCCTTACTGTGTTCCTCCTATATTTTTCATACTGTAATCTTTAATGTCATAAAACCCGTAGGCTGAACCCCACCAGCTTCAACGAAGAAAATTTCAATTCAATTTAAAATCGACAGTTCCCTCCACAGCTCTAGTGAACCCATTTCTTACAGACTGCACACTGAATCCAATAGTCCCCTGATTGACTTATCTTATACAGATTTAAACATATAATAAACAAAACATCTATTGATCCATTACTTAACATAAAAGCATGGGGCGCGCTCTCATGAAGAGTATCGGGGGAAAACCGGGGATGTCCATTTCTAGCGATTTTCTACTGAATAGCTCATTAAAGAACGAAGGAAAATATTCAACAATGATCACAGGAGATAATATTACATATTTGTTGAGCCGTTTAAACATTAAAAGATGAAGAAATTAATTAAAACTTGATTTTCTCAATAAACCTCTTTTGTGACATCCCTTGTTTTCTCCCGTCAACCTTCATATACAATCACTTTATACATTCTTCAATTGACACGCCGCATGCTTTTCTTTTTAGTCATGCATAAATATATTTTTTAAAGTAATTTTGTTGAAAACAAATTATTCTTTTACTATTTAGTACGAATATTCTTATTTTGTTTTTAAGAAAAACATGTCTTTAAAATGTTTATTTGTTTATTTTTTCGCGTTATTTCGTTGTTCGGATAATTTTCCCTTGTCCTATGTATTTGTAAGTTGATGTTTTGTAAGCTGTTGTTACTGATGTTTTGTTATTTTAGGATAAACAAGTTCTTCCTAAAAAAAATAGAAACATGCTTTCAAAATATCTAAATATATAGAAATATATTAAATATTGCATTGACATGCAACTTACAACGCAGTGCAAAATTTCGTCAATATATGACGTCGGGAAATAAGTTAAATTAAGGTTGCAAGATTTGAGGACCTGGTGAATTAAAGAAAAGCATGTAAAAGATAATAAAAAAATATGAAATCTTCTTTTCTTAAACAATTCGTACTAAAGAGAATTTTGTTTATGTATGACTAAAACGAAAAGCATCAGGCGCTCTCTCATATACAGTCGCTTTATAAATTCTTCAATTGGCGCACTTCAGACTTTTCTTTTTAGTCATGCATGAACAAAATTATTTCTTACTTTTTAATACGAATTGTTTAAGAAAAGTATGTTTTAAAAATTTTATTATTATTATATTTTTTGAGTTATTTCTGTTGTCGAATACTTTTTCCTTACTCTGCCTCAGTAGCACCATAGACCTCATAATAGATAGACTTAGCACGCTTCCCCAATTCTGGCTGCGCTAAAACTAATGGGTTTTTGTTCAGAGCACGTGATTTTCAATCCATCTATGTAGCTCTGTCATAGACGTCATATTCTACTATGAGGTCTATGGCAGAGCTACCTAGCGGATGAATTCAAAATCACGTGCTCTGAACAAAAACCCATTAGTTTTAGCGCAGCCAGAAATGGGAAAACGTGCTAAGTCTATCTATTATGAGGTCTATAGTAGCTCACATACGTTGAAAATATGTGTATTAAACATTAGCACCGAAAAAGTAATTTTAACGTTTTAAAGGTACCAAAATGTCCGCCTGTTTAATGGTTCATTCGACGTTGAATAATGGTTGAGAAGAAACAGGTTGAAATCAAGAGGCGGACGATGAAGAAACGGGTTCGGTTGCCCAAAATAGAGCATGGTTGCTGTCTGTTGGTATGCACATTTATGCGCATTTTGTCCGTTGTTTTCATCATGATATATTAATCTTCCAATAGTAAATTATCCAACCGTCTGCTGTGGGATTCGTAGCTAGCACATTCGCACTCGTGGTTGGTAGCTTCACACGTTGATAACTCATCTAAGAACTCACCTTGAGAGTCACTATTCTTTTACTATTCCCTTTACGTTACCATGACGTTATTTGTAGCAGAAGGCAGTCCTGAAAGCAGACATGGCATTTCACCATCATGTAAGAATAAGAATAAAGAATACTTTCATTCTTTCTTTGTTATGTGCAGTTTTCCTTCTTTAACACTTTGACCATCTCTGCACTATTAAATTTGCATTTCTGAAGAAGTGTAATATGTCGTCTTAGACTAACGCATATAAAGCGAAATATACGCCATTGTTATAGTTGAGAAACTTCACATTAACGCTCTATTAACGAAATTAAATGTTCGTTGACATATAGTTTAAAATTCAATCTGTTTTCAACACGCAATTGAGAACATGACAAAAACAGTTAATTTTATTCTATTCGCTTTTAAGCTTAATTTTTATGCAATTAAGTTGGAAAGATGATGTAGGCCACAGTTCAATAATAGTAGTTTAAAACACGTCACATTATCATCCTATCAACGAAATCAAATTTCCCTTGCAATATAGATTGAAATTAAACGTGTTTTCAACATGCAAAAGAGGACACAGAATAATAGTTAATGGCATTCAATTAGCTTTTAATTACGAACTTCATTCCATTAATTTAGAAAGAATCCCATGAAACGAAATCTATACCATAGTTAAAAATAACAGTTGAATCCATATCGAACTAACGTCTTATCAAGAATATCAAGTCTTTTTTGGAATGTGATTCAATATGAAACGTACTTTTTTTTCAGCCGATAACGTTTTATCAACGAAATAAACAAAAAATCAACGTTCAAAACACGTGTGTATGCTACTGGGATATACATTGTAAGGTGATGTTTTATCATCCAAAATCTAAAAGTGTTCTGCAACCTGTCAAATGTAATATCGTTGCAAGTTAATATTTATTGTAAGAAAAAGAAATTCTTACTAAAAAAAATAAAGTATAATTTTAAAATATATATAGAAATATATGGAAGTAATAATGGAATATTGTATTGTCACCTGACTTACGGCGCTGCGCAACATTTCATCATTGTATGACGTCGGAAATTTAGTTAAGTTAACGGTGCAAGCTTTGGGGATATTTTGAACTATTGTGAATTAAAGAAAAGTATTAAAAAGGTTATGCCTTTGTTCCCATGGGAGAGAACTACCATAGTTCCCATTGTTTCTCCAGAGGAAATTTCTAACTTTTTCTCCGATTAAAATCCGCTGATAAAGAGTGGCCTCTTTCCGCTCTCCAGAGACGAAATATTCCGCACAAGTCAGGATCTTTCAATTTAGAGTTCAAACTCTTTTTTATCACAAAAAATGACATGCCTTCCTTTTTTTCCCTGTACTATTAAAAGATAAAATTAAGAAACCAATAATTCAATATAAAATGTTTAGCTAGTATCAGACTCTTACATATATCTTTTTCTGCAAAGGAATGTTGTATGAACTTCGTTAATAAGGAAACTACTACTTGCAAAAAGACACTTACAGAGAGTAGCTATCTTAGGAATGTTGCCAAAAGTTCCCACAAATGTTGATAACACAGTTCCAAATGAACAGCATATTTACGTGCGGAGAGTTTACTTGTATAAGTCGAAGTAGGGAAAGGAACAAGAAATATTGTTTAGTATCTAAGACAACTGTTTAACTTCGTGGACCCTTGCAACAACAAAGATGTGTATTGTATGTAGCACAAGAGTGCGTAGAAGATGTTTAAGCTAAGTAGTAAATTTATATATGTATGGATAGATTGACCATATTTTCATTTACCCAAAACCAAGACACAATTAAGTCTATTTTTTACATTCTTTTCTTTAGTTCAAAATGGTTTGTGGTGTCCTCAAATCTTGCAACGTTAATTTAACTCATTTCCTGACGTCATACAATGATGAAATTTTGCACAGCGACGCAAGTCGCGTGACAATACAATATTCAATTCTTACCTTAATACATTTATATAATTTTAAAAGCATATTTTAACATTATTTTTAAAAATACAGACTTCTTTATCCTAACATAAATACTAGCCTGCAACGATTATAAGTTTCGCTGGTTGCAGAAGGTGGGCGGATCGTTGCCTCATTGTTGCAGAATAATCATCGGAATTGTCATGTGGTAGCATTGCTTACCAGATGATGATCAAAGAACTGGTATATCGAAAGGTGTGTACGAAATGGGTTCCTCATTAATTAACAGCTGACACGAAACACAGGTGACAGGAGGTATGTGTGGATCTACTGGAACAATTTCAAGTCCACAAGGATATGTAATGTGTAACAATTTTATATTTTTAAAGTTGAGTGTTTTCTCCAAAATGGCTACTTTTCGTTGTCTACACTTCCTATATATAATGCTTCTGAATTTAAAATTTTCAATACGTAATCTATCTTGATTGGCTGTCAGCTTGTAACGTGAATCAATTCTGATTGACTCACGAAGGTCAGAAGCGGGAAGTGAGGACGTTGGAGGAACCATGTGCTGCTACAGGCAGTTGGTTTACGAATGCCGTCGGGACTGGTTGTAAATGCCGTCGGGACTGGTTGTAAATGCTGTCGGGACTGGTTGTAAATGCCGTCGGGGCTGGTTGTAAATGCCGTTTGTGAAGGTTGTGTTAATTTCTAAAATATTTGTGAAATGCTATTAGAGCTGATTTGGTATCTGAGTTCGAATTTCATAATATCTGATTATTTATCTACTCAAGATTTGATAGAAGTCAGTTTCGTAAATAGTGGATATAATTCTGGTGAAATAGAGAAAGAATTATAATTAGTGAAGCATTTTCGAATGGAGTGCGTTAAGGCTTACAATAGAAGTGATTTTTCTCCATTGTGTGTTTCATGGTGCTAAAAAGAAACGAAAAGGTTTTCGGAAGTGAGTGTCTTCATAGTGTTTATCCTTGTGCTAGGGATTTTACTGAAAAGAAAGAGTGAAATTGGAATGGTAGCTAAATGTTGGTGTCTGTCCTGGTTCACAGTAGCTTCCTGGTTATATTGGATTAGTAACTGTGGGTGTTCTGTAGTTTTGGAGCACGTAGTTGATAGATCCTCTAGTAATCTAGAGTATTTAGTTTTCAATTTCACTAAAGTTAAAATAAGTAAATTCAGGTACTTGAGGGATTACAGCGAGATACGTGAATTCGGTATTCGAGTCAGTAGGGACACTTCCGAAAACTTTTATAAAGTATTTAGGTTCAGGAATGCTTATCTAATTCTATCAAGTCCCAAGAGAATTATAAATCAAGTAAATAATTCAGGTTCCTCCAATGAAAAGGTATTAGGTATTCCAGAGAAAATTAATCTATTCTTCCACGTTAGTTTTTGTTTCGAATCAATTAGGAAAGGAAGTAATATTTTTAGTTTTGTTGAGAATGTGAATTTAACTAGTGAAGAGAAATTTCAGTTAAATTTTACGTCTTTCCTTACAAAGAAAAGAGAAGTGTTTTTTTTCTGTTCAGTTTGTTTGTGATATTTTTAAATTAAAACAATCAATTTCATGATCAGAAATAAACTCATAAAGTTTTACCTATATATCTGCCTAATCTTTGAACTTCACCTAAAGATAGAAAAGAGAGAACCGGATGAATGTCGAGGTAGTATCTTATATATAGGAAAAGGCTGTGACCATTCCACAGATGACCAGGTTGGAAGGATACAGGTATTAACTCGATATAGTAGAGAAAAGTTCTCGAGGAAAGTGAAAGTGCATGGTAAGGTTTTTATTCCAGGAACAGTGAATAAAATTATTAGGAATTCTAGTTATACAACCACAACCAGAACTGACGATAATGAGAATGCTTATTGACTATATCATTACCCATATTTATCTTTATGTATAGACCAGTGATAGGCTTAAGCCATAGTAGCATTATCTTTCTATTCTCGAAATTGAAAGCTACTAATAAAACACTGTCTATAATATGGTATTTAATATACCATAATTATTCTCTGATTAGACTCTCTGACGTATTATATACGTATGACAATTCCCATAAAAGCTATTCTCATTATATGAGGAAAAAAATAATAATAGGGGAAAACTTCTATATACATTATTTTTATCATCCCAAGAACGGTAACCAATGGCTTTGCCAATTTCCCATTGGGTTACAAACACATTCAATATTTGTGATGTTTGTGCTCTTGGGAAGGAACTTCCATTAGAAAGAAAGAAGAGCTACACATTACAGATATTTTAGTTGACATCTTTTCACCGCTGATAAGACTTGGGCATACGTGTACGACCCAAAGCGCAAGAATCAGTCTATGGAGTGGCGCCATACCGGCTTCCCTCGACCGAAAAAAAAATCAAAATGTACGCTTTGCCAGGAACTCGATGATAACCGTTTGTTTATACTTCACATCCATCATTCAGCAAACCTGCAATAACGAAAAAGGGTGAAAACATGCACGAACAGTCACCCTATGCGCTGCTAACACGGAATTAAATTTGGATTAATACTATCCGATATAATAATCATCAAGCATTACATTCAGTATACCCCTCGTGTTATAAAATCATGTTGACCAGTGTTATTTGTAACGAAAGTTCCACGAAATAGTTAATGGTGAAGCTTTCAGTCACATGAAAAGTGCTTGAGAGCAGAAAGTTATTAGATAACCCCTTTTTAATTGCGCGAAACAGCTTGTTTCTTATTTGCTTTTTTAATTGAAACTTGTTTAAATTTCTGCTTTGAAGTAAATCTACTCTATTATATTAACATCACTCAATAAACCTGTGAGTGTAAATAACTTGCCTCGCTTTAAATTTAATGCAACGTCTCTTTTCCTGTCTTTAAAGATCCGCGTATACTTTCAAGGAGATTGAGACCCAGCACCAGCAGCCATGTAATGGTGTCAATCAAGTTGCTTGCGTCTGGTGCTAAAAAGACTCAGCCCACAGCTTCCGCCACAGCAAGAGCAATAAAAGCCTAATTGTTTACAGCGTCGACTCCTGAACAGCAACTTTCAGACTGTCACTTGGCAGCACTCGACAATGATTTCTACTTAGTAAATAAAGCCAGGAGCAAGAAAAGTGAAAGCCATTGTTAGAAACTACAGAGTCCCTCTTATTACATTTTCTTCATTCTGGCACCAAGCTACTCGGTGTGATGTCAAATGACATGAACACATACTTACACAGAATATAATTTCTTGCTCCATTATTATGAAAATAATATACGTACTTCACCTTCCGTCCCTTTGTTTGCTAAAAATATTTGGGAATGTCATTGGATCTGCAAGCGGTGAAGATTCGGTTAATGCACAGCAACGTTCTGGTAAAAGAACATCGGTAGGTAAAAGATACGTCTATCTATTATAGTAATTTACAATTTGGAAGATCTATATTTTATTGTTGTACATTTAATAAAATTGGAACTAATTAACCAAACTAGATAGCCGTGGTTGCAGCAGCGTTCCGCGAACTACGGTCCGCAGGCCACAGGTGGTCCTCCAGGTTTGGTCTTGTGGTCCTCTGAGTCTAGACTAGATTGAGCATTAGTCCCAAAAAGACAAAATAAATAAAAATAAAATTAAAGAAAAAAAATCAAGTTCGAGAGAACTGCATGTCACACAATATAGTTGAAAATCATTTCGTCTGGACCCATAAGAATAAAAAGACTAGCCAGAAGATACGCTCGCTCGTTTGTGTGAGGATAAGCGCCCCCTTATTTTGTACTGGTCGTGATCAACAGGTCTTTTGCGGGTGAAGCATACAAGAACGGCAGAGATACGACAAAATTAATTGTATGGCTTGTCATGGTTTTGCTAGTCGTAATATTTATCTGCCTCTTGGCAGTAATATTCCTCAAACTGTTTTGGCATAAAAAATTATTCTCTACATAGTGGACTTCTGAGGAGATAACAGTATAGCCTATTACACACATTAGATTAGGGAAAGAGCCAGCGAGAAATTGGTTATCTCCTTTTCTTAAGCTGTGGTTCTCTTGCATTCGGAGTGCGATATATTGTCAAGATATTGTCAGTAATATATAGTAGTCAACTTTTTTTTTGGCAAGAATTATACCATAGTAAATAGTAATGACGGTATAAAATAAAGTCAGGCACAACGGGATTCGAACACGCGTCTGGAACTTCACAAACCAGTTCCTCACCGCAGTACTACTTCTACGCAGCACCAAAACTCTATAGCTACTTGCGGGGCTGTAATATACATATATTAAAATGATTTAATCAAAGCTGAAACCAAAAGTGACCCGGCCCGAAATTTGACCCTACTGACATGTTCTGAAACTTGACCCGATTGACACGGTTGGTCCGGTTTTGACCCAGTGACCGATCTTGTTTTTGAGGCTGGAATAAATCAATATGTGGGATTCCTTGAGAAGTGAGTTTATGTGCGCAAACTTTATTTTTGAGAGTTTTAAAATATTTTAATCCTTTTATCCTATTTAATACTTCGAACAGAAAATTATTTCAAAAAAGCTTGTCTGACGGGGGTATCTGCACACCTCAGGCGGCTTTTTTTGTTCTTTTCCGGGGATAAGTGACTACAGATGTGTTCAAATTATTAGAATCAGTATTTACTTCCCATATTTTTTTTGTACAAAATAGCATCGGCATATGTTTTAAATTAAGTCAAATTACGGTTATTGAATTCCTGGCTCATTTTGTTACAGATCACGTATGCTTTTGAACATCAATAATATTTTTGACACTATTAGCATCCTGACACTGTCAGGGCGTTCAGTCATGCATAAGGTGAATGGGTCGTCAGGAAATCAGGTAACAATCTGTAAGAGTAGTTGCTTTTGAACAACGTTTAGTGTGCGGGTTTTGCTCCATTACTTTCTGTACTATATAAGATTTCCCAGGTCTTAAGACAGACGTTACACCCCACATCATGATTAACATACGTTGATTTAAATATTGCAAGTTAAACAGGTCAACGCCGAACATATGATCAACATTCATCAGATATATTGAAACGTATTTTCTGCAATTCATTAAAAGTGTTGTGTTTTAGTCCTTTAGTCCACGCTTCGTTGCATAGTTGGAGTACCCGAGACCATCCATAGACTTTGTTACGCAGTCTGTATGGGGCATTTTGTCCTTTCTTCCTTGGCCGGTGTGATTTTTTAAACCCTGAACAAAGAGATCCTGACACACTTTTAGGATGAATTCCTACGCCATAACCAGCCATATTTATACCTAAGTGTTTAAAAGAAGCTTTTCTGTTCCTCAGAGCCGAAGTTTTAAGTTTTCTAATGCTTATTAGAGAATTAAAGATTATATAGGAAATAAAAACATAATAATTAGGGATGAGGTCATAGAGAAAGTAAACAAATTTAAATATTTGGGAGCATACGTAACAAGCAGAAATGAGGTCACGGAAGAAATAAAAAAGTAGCTTACTATCGGGAGACGCATGTTTCTATTCAGTCCAAAAACTTCTAACATCGCGATTAATATCAAGGAAATTGAAACTGAAAATATACAGAACGGTTATTCTGCCGGTAATACTTTACGGTTGCGAAAGTTGGAGTACGACCGTAGCAGATGAACATAAATTACGTGTGTTTGAAACAAGGTGTTGAGAAAGATATACTGGCCGAAACGGAACGAGATGACTGGAGAATGGAGGAGACTGCATAATGAAGAACTCCACGGACTGTACAATTCAACATATGTTGTAAAAATAATGAAATCGCGACGACTAAGGTGGGCAGTCCATGTAGTTCTGATGGGGGGGGGGGGGACGAAGATTATATTCTATCCTGGTTGGAAGGTCGGATGGAAGGAGACTATTTGGAAGACAGAGACGTCGTTGGGAGGACAATATTAGAAGAGATCTTCGAGAAGTAATTGATCGTGATGAAAACTGGCTTGGTGTTGCCCAGGATAGAATCCAGTGTCGAACGTTTGTTACTACGGCGATGAACTGGTGAGTTCCATAAGCCATAGAGTTAGTTATTAGAGAATAGCTCACGTTTTCGCCAGTATCTTCCAACCCTGTTTTGCTGATTTGTTCTCTCTCATCGCAGCACAGATTACTCGTACATATTTTTCACATACAATCGCTCTACTCTACAAATTAGTCTTTCTTTGTGTATATCTTCCTTCCTCCAGAAGATGTTTCACAACTTCAACTTTCACCGTGGAAAGTCTCTGGTCTTTTCCATTTTGTTGAAACTAAAGAATTTCACAGAATATACAAATAAACATATTAAAATCACCTTAAAACGATCAACTACAACTATTTAACATCATGCACATCGTATCTTCATACAATTATAAAGACCAGCGTGTCACACTGCTAGCTTGTTAGCGCAAAAGACGAAATAGCTATATTGCAACTCAAGCATTATCTGCAGAACACCCCCTCCAATGCGGTTCAAGAGTACTCTAGTTGTAATGTACACAAATGCAGGATAATATATGAACCCTCGCTAACTTTCATTGTCTCATATTTAAAAAAATCGTAAACAGTCCGTTCTTTACAAAGGGTTTATTTCAAAACAATATGAAGTTCGATCAGGTGTTCCCCAAGGTTCTAATTTAGGACCTCTTCTATTTCTTATATTCATTAATGACTTACCACATTGTATTATGAACTCTAAAAAACTTCTATTTGCTGATGACCTAAAATTATATTTGGAAATATCCTCCACTGAAGACTGTAATAAACTTCAGCCTGACTTAATCAATGTTGCTAAGTGGTGTGAGAAAAATAATCTTGTTATAAATGTTAATAAATGCAAGATTGTCTCTTTCACAAAGCTTAAAAATAAATATAATTACACATACGCAGTTAACGGTGTTCAGATAAACAGTGCCAATTCAGTTAAAGCTCTGTGTGTAATCTTTGATTCTCATCTAATATTTAATACGCATATTGTGACCATGAGAATTGAAGCCTACAGAAACTTAGGATTAATTGTCAGATTAGGAAAGGATTTTAATAATCCGCAGGTTTTCAAATTATTGTATTTTAATAATGTTAGATCTAAATTGGAATACGCATCTGTAATATGGAATCCACAATGCAGTAAATATTCTACGACCATTGAGGTAATTCAATCAATATTTTTTGAGATTCGAAGCGTACAAACAAAAGGTTTTTATCCAAAATTTGATTCATCGTCGCTAGTGACAGTCAACTTTGATCTTCTGACCTTGGAGAAAAGAAGAATTATTAATGATATTGTATTCCTTTCTACAATATTTTATAATGAAGTTGATTGTGCAGACTTAGGCGCAGCTATTTGCATAAAAGTTCCCTCACTTAGAACTCGAATGCGAAACAATGAGTTTTTCTTCTGTCACAAGACCAGAACAAAATCTATGTTAAAGTTTCCCATATGGCGACTTGTACTGCTCACAATAAGTACTTGGAAACAGATAACGAGATAGATGTAAAAAAATATGACAAAAACAGTCATACGCTCTAGACTGATTCAATATATGTCAATATCCTAACTGAAACTTTATTTTGTGATAGCTTTATTTGTATTTTGTTCTGCTCTATTCAACGGGAAAATTATTATTATTATTTTGTTAATTTTACCTTCTGGAAATTATCTTAATGTCTTTGTCTGTGTGATTGGGTATATAGTTTTTTTTTCTATTTTGCTGGAAACTAGATTGATGACTGCTTTTGTTCTATGTGATTGGGTTTGCAAAGATTTATTGTTATGTGTCCAATTTGTATTATTTTATTATGCAATGGAAGACTTTAATTAGGCATTAGTCTGTTGTTTTCCAAATAAATAAACAGTTTGACCGAAATATTAGATGCTATCGGCTTTCGTAATTAGATACAAAAAAAAAAAAAATGAAATTATCCGTAGTGAAGCTAATAATTTGAACACATTTGTATTTCCATATACTATTACTACAGTTAGGAACTTTTTGGCGTCGTATCTTTTTTTTTGTACTCATTCTCATTAAATTCTCATTAAATGCAATGAGATAAATTAAATTACGCATTTCTCGAAATCTAGAGAAGAAATACGCTTCAAAAATGAAGTTTGAAATAAACGAACGAATTGAAAGTGACTCGTATCCATGACGAAATTGGATTGCATGGAGATGTACGTTAAAACAGCTCAGGTGTGTAATTGCTTGTATTGAATTTATAAAGGCCAAAAGACAAATGATTATCTTTGTTCTTCATCTAGTTTAAGATGTACGTGAAGCGTGTCATCAGCTCAAGCAGAAATTTCCTTGTTTCCACGTGCATGATGTAATCAATTCACATCATAAACACACCAGACTCACAGAATCATTTATATTATTCTCATTGATGAAGTCATCATAGTATTAGGTTGCGTGAAATGACATTTTATTGTTTTGTCAACGCTTGCTATTGAACGATTTAATCCAGTTATATGATGTCTCTTATTGAAGGCTTTCTTAAAGCAAGACAAAAGGCGAGAAAGTTGTAATTGATTTTTAAATAAATCCAGAGTAAATTTGTTTATGACAGCCAAGCTATTTTTTTCAAACTTACTGTGATAGATCGATCCTATAAGATTATTAGAGAAGCAAAGCTGAAATGGGTCACCCTGATCAATCGGGTCATTCGAGTCAACTTTTGGGCCTGGTCAATGATTAGAACCCTCCATAAATCTGGGGACCCAATTTCGACCCGATCTCCCTAAGAGCAAAGCAGAGGATTCAATTCTTCGGTTTTTAGGAATGGCCAAACGGATCCGGATATCGGATCGGCTGGATCCGGGTTTCCGATATTCGGATCCTGGTCTGGATTTCGGATCTTCGGATTCGAGTTCCGGATCTTCGAATCCAGATGCGGGTTTCGGATATCGATACTGGCACGTACTCTATAGATCTATAGTGCTAGCACATATGTCTACAGGTAGAAATTAATTTATAACTATCTTTATTGCTTAAATGATCCTGATATTATTTCTTGGTGGAATGGATCTTCTTTAGTAGTCCAGGTGTTTCTTCAAGTTGTTCACAGAAAGTTTTACACATGTTACTACTCTCGCAAAGTTTAAAAATGGAGTGGCATTTACATGGTAGTAAACTTGTTGAGAAGTGCTCTAATACGCTTTAGTGACATGTTCCGGAAACTGTCCGTTTGACAGTTATTGTCATCTTGTCCATGGAGATACGATCATTGTGCACAAAATTTCGGAAATTTGTTTCTTGTTGCTGGAGATACTACTAACAAGTAAATGAATGACCATTAATTATGAAAGTTAATACTGTAAACCCAGCGGAGGTTTGAAACTATAATAGTAATAGTGTTATCGACGAGACGAGATTCCGACTGTCTCGTCTCGAAAATATCTTGTCCACAAAATATTTCGTCTCGAAATGATGTATTCTTTGCACTACGAGAGCTCTGTCTCGTCTCATTTTCTATATCCATTTCTCTGTCTCGTCTCGTCTCGTGGCAACACTAAATAGTAAAGACATTTGACAAAAAGACAAATATCTTGATTACGGGTGAGCTACGAACCTGACCTTCCGGGCCAGTGCTCTATTACCCGGAACCCACAATTTTTTCTCTGTAAAAATGTTTTTACTTTAATTGAAATTGGTCATACCTCTTGAGACCTGCACATTTGAAAACATACATTAAATAAATTTTACTTTAAAGATATTTTTTTACAAGGTAATGTTTATTTCTGACTTTAACAACAAAATATTGAATAGCTGCTTCATACCTTCAAATTTTTTGGATGGAAAGATCTGTCCACATCCGGTATGTATTTCTACATGTTTCTTGTGTCTTTCTTCTTTACCACTGATAATGGAACTGCTCTCGGGCGTACTATCACTATTCATGAATGTTTTCTTCATTGAATTTAAATTAAATTTATTTTATGATCTTTAGGCGTCTTTGGTTCATGCCGGGATAGGGTGGGTAGAAAACGATGTAGAAAGGTAGCTGGCCACGGCCTAGTTTTTAAAGGTACAATCACAGCATTTGCCTGGCGTGGCTGAGGAACACTCTGGGAAAACTTCCGTCAGGATAGTCAGTCGGTCCTGAGCGCGAACGCGTGACCTTCCAGATCCTAAGAATGTTCTACCATTGAGCCATGGCATTTGGAGATAAGGCAAAATTACACTGTCTATAGTTCTCAAACTAAGGTGTATTTTCATACTAATCTCCATGGATTTACGACACCTGATACACTATTTTCCATTCGTGACAATAGCTGAATTTACCCCAAAAGTGTAGATATGACAGACAATACAGTATAATCCGCAAGCGTCGAATACTAAGGGAGTTTCAGCGAGCGAAGGCGAGTTAGTTAAAATCAGGTTAGATTGTTTTTGTTGTTATTAGGCACAAAGATAGAACTTAACCGCCGGACACTTCAGTTTCATCCTCTTTGGGCTCATGTCCATGTCAATTTCAGAGTTATTCCATGGCAAATCATTCAATTTTAGAAAAAATGGTTGCATCACCATTTTTTAAAAAGGGTTTCTACATGTCTCCCTGTTCCCCTGAGGCGACAATATTTCCAACATAGCGGGTGACGTTTTTGATTGCTTAGCTATGTACGGAAACGTAAATATTTATTTTTAAAAAGTTTGGGATTCATAGATCTTGAAAAAGCTTTCGATTCTCTCTCCTTGTCAGCAGTACTTAAATCGCTTGAACATCAAGGCATCGAAAGTGCATACATAAACCTATTGCGAAACATTTACAGGACTGCTACATCTGTCATTAGACTATATAAAAAAAGTAAAAAATTTAAAGTTGGAAAAGGGTATATCAATTTCTCCAAAGCTGTTTTCTGCGGTTCTGGAGAGAGTGTTCGAAAATTTAAACTTGGATCAAGTCGGAATAAAAATCAATGGCGAATACCTTCATCACCTACGATTCGGTGATGATATAGCCCTGTTTGCTTCAAGTGCAGAAGAACTACAAACCAGAATGGAAGAGCTGTGTTATTGAGAGCTCGAAAATAGTCCTTTAAATCAATTGAAGTACCGGTAAACAAAAGTTCAAATTGCTACAAAGAAGGAAATAAAGTTTCACGGAGAGACAATAGGCATATTGATGAGTATGTTCACCTAGGCTAGCTCCAAACATCAAATACCAAGTTGTTTGATGAAATAAATAGAAGATGTAAAATGGCGTGGCGTTCGTTTGGAAGACTACACTTTATTTTCAAAAGCAAACTATCAATGTGTCTCAAGCGTAAAGTTTATCAGTTTATCTGTGATGATGTACGGCTGTGAAACTTGGACATTAAATGAGCACACAAAGATTAAGAGTCACACAAAGAGCAATGGAGTTACGCATTCTAGAAATAACTAGGAGGGACTGGAAGACAAATGAATTGATTCGCGCACAAAGGTAGAATATATAATCAAGACTGCGAAGAAGATGAAGTGGAGATGGACCGGTCACATAGCTAGACGAACAGATGGAAGTTGGATGACAAATGTGTTACGTTGGATTCCCAGGGGAAGGAAACGACCGAGAGGACATCCAAATGCAAGATGGGTAGATGAAATCAAACTTTTTTCCGGAGCTACATGGATGAGGATAGCAGCAATCGAGATATGTGGAAAGAAAGGGGGAGGCCTTCATCCAGCAATGGATAGAAAATGGCTGAATATAATGATGACAATTGTTGTTGTAGCTATGGGAAGTGACCAAAAGTGACAAAGTCATTATATTCGTATTTATCGTAGACGAGAACATATACTTCCATTACTGTAGTAATATTCATCTTTCTGTTTATCCAGAAGTGGCCAGAGATCAAAGGACATATTTTCCCTACCGATTCTAATAGGGCTGCTAACTGATCCGGATTGAGCGGTACTGATCAGGAATACCGTTTTCTGTCCAGGCCAAAAATAAAACGGTACGCTGAAAATTCTGGAATTTATATTTTGCTTTTAAATGTAAGTTAACATTGTAAATAACTAAATCCCAGCAAAAACACCAGAGATGCAAAAAGTTCGGCCAAGTTCTTCATCCCTAAAACGCGCTGAAATGGAGGACGGATAAGCCAAGTTCCTTGGCGACAGCATATATGAGGAACACTGGAACTTGGCGCGAGGTGGCAAGGTTCATAATGTTCGACTTCGAGCCTTAGGTTGGTGGTGGTGGGCGTGGTGGGTTTTAGGGCCGTCAGTAGCCTTATGGCTTGAAGATTATGAATCTTGCCACTCATTCGTCCTCCATTACACCACATTTTAAGGCTGAAGAAGTTGGCTGAAATTTTGTACCTTCGGATTTCCTTTTTGTACCTTTTGTGTTTTTATTCGGATTTCACAGCTTTTTCTACGTGTACAATATCCATATGTGGCTAACTATGAATTTTTCACGAAGAACAAAAAACCGGTTTCTGGACTAAAGTCTGGAATACAATTTAGGTACTGAAAAGCTGCTATATCTCAAAAAGTAGAAGTTATTTCCACATGATTTTTCTACAGTATGTACAGTACACAGAACTATAAACCGGTACCAAAACATGAAAAGTTAAAAAAAAATCCACATAGGGGGTATTGCAGTTCCGATGACGATATATGTATACTCGCTTCGCTGCGCCCCTTTATCGTAACCAGACTCTCCGGGGGTTAGCCTCCATGGTGTAGATCTTCCCCCATACCGCCAGGGGGCTTCGTCCTTGTAACCTACTCGTGATGAGACACCTTGAAACCAATGCCGGTCGGGTGGCCGTGCGGTCTGCGGCGGAAGGCCATCGGCTCGAAGATCCCGGGTTCGAGTCCCGGCAAGGGCATGGGTGTGGATTATAATAGCTAAGGGGCGAATCGTGACGGGCCGAAGTCCAAAGCTACTAGACTGGCCCATATAAAAATAAAGTTTACCAAAGTTTTAGTTTCAAACCAAATTTCGTTTCTCTAGCTTCAGTGGTTTGGAAAATTGTCTTTGGGCGGCCATTTTGGATTAAAGATGGTGATTTTTTTTAACGTTTTCTTATATTGTCGTGACCTAATCGTGATGGTACACCTTCATATCATATTTCATTTCTCTAGCTCAAACGGTGTCGAAAATGGATTATGAGGTCCGCCATTTTGGTTCCAAAATTGTGTCTTGAGAGACTAATATTTTCATATGCTACTAATGATAATGTACCGTCAGACTGTATTTCGATTTTCTAGCTCCAGCCGTTTAGGCTGTGTATTCTATGGTAATTTTATTTTGGCGACTATTTTGGATCCAAGATGGCGTCTTTGGAGACATTTTGTAATTCTTTCCTACAACTAATAATGATGTACTGTCACACCAAATTTCGTTATTCTAGCTCCAGCCGTTTAGGCTGTGTATTCTATAGAAATTTCGTTTTAGCGGCCATTTTGGATCCAACATGGCAACTTTTTCAAGATTTTGTAATATTTTCTTAACTAACTAGTGGTGATGTACCTTCATACCCAATTTCGTTTTTCCAGCTTCAACCGTTTAGGCTGTGTATTCTTTGAAATTTTACGTTTGGCGGCCATTTTGCATAAAAGATGGCGACTTTTTCAAAATGTTGGAATTTTTCCTTTATCTACTTATCATCCTCCACCTTCATACCAAATTACATGTTTCTAGCGTATTCCGAACACTCTAAACAATATGATGAGTGAGTGAGTGAGTGAATGAGTCAGTTTGCCTAAAATACGTAATTTCAGGGGTCCACAACTCGAATATGCTTCAAGCTACGAATATGAAATTTTGCACACCTGCAAATATTTGCCATATCTCCGTAACTTTGAAAGCTCATATTCCTTATCTTTAACATGTTTTTTTCTTACGGGGTCTCGAAATCGCCAATTTCACCAAAAGCTCTTGTTCCTGTGTAACATGGCTGTGCTAATGTTTTGTGGCACGGAGAACTTGGCTGCATGCACTGCCGTGCATGTTGATAACAATATATGGAAATGGCAAACAAAAATCCTATATATAGTGAATGAATTGAGAATGAGTAATTAATGAGTTATAAAAAATATTTAATTGCACAATTATTTTATATTCTGTTTGAATGTTACAAACATCATACATTCGGGGTTGCGACTCCAAACTCTCTACGATATCTTTGTTTTTCTATTTTGTCCCTGATTGAACACAGGCATAGTTGGAAGCTATAGATTCAGCCCATGTGAAATCCAAACGTGTATGCCTTCTTAATGTTTGGCTTGTAATTAAAAAGAGTCAAAAGGAGTCTTACTGATATTTAGAGGAGTACAGGCGGAGCAGTTTGTATATTTTCCTCTCATTACTACCATTCTAACAGAGGCGCTAAAAATGATATTTATAGAATACAGTGAACAACCAGTGCAGAAGAAGGTCACGTGGTTACAAGTGGCAAAATTGTACATAATTTTTTACAAAGATAAAAAAAAACAGTGGGCCACCACGGTGGCTCAGTTGGTAGAGCGCTTACCTCTGGTACTAGGTATCGCCGGATCGATCCCTGCTCATACCATGTGGGTTTTGTGGTGGACAAACACCGTGTGCGTGGGTTTCTCTCCAGCTTCCTCCCACTTTATTCATTCCACCAATTCATCCCTTCATCATCCATACGGCCTGAGCCATAGTTGCCTAAATGCCTTAAAATAAATTCAATAAAATAAAACAGCGATTATGACAGAATACCCCATCAAGAAAAAGCATTTAAGGTAGAATTTTCTGATATATTGTCCACAAATATTGTGCTTTCTCCTTTAAATAATACTACCTTTTCTTTTCTATCTATCAATTTCTTTCTTTCTACTGGCGATATAAATGGTCCTAAATATCTTTCTCTACAAAATGAATGCCATCATTAATAATATATACCAAAGACGAGAGATATTCTACTCAATGCACTTCCAAACGCCTACTCAATATCATCAGCAGTCAAAATATCTCTAAAGTGAATCCAGGCGTTTCTCTTGTCAGACTACACGTAGCGGAAACTTGTTCCCTGATGGCGCTGGAGAAATCACGTGTGGCGGAGTACGAAGCATTGTGAATAGCTAGTCCTTTCTTCTCTTTCGAAGGGAAACTGACAGAGAATGCGAATTTGACAGAGTCTCGAGTACGTTAGATAGATAGAGAGAGAGAAACCCTTTGTATCTTCTTGGTACATCCGATTGCACCACATCGTAAAAAGGTTCTAGGAAATTCAATACATCTAATCTGGAAAAGGGTTTCTTTTTCCAGTCAATCACATAGGGTTCTTCCAGTATTGAATGTTGGAGTGGCTTTTCTCTTTCACCACAAAAGTATAAAACCTCTGGCTGTTTCTTCGTTGTTGTTATTGTACTTGTTGGTTTGAATTTTATTTTGAAATACTAACCTGCGGGTAGCTAGCAAACAAAACTTTCTATTCCAAAATTAAACCCGAACTATTTTGCATGAATGAATGTGTCAGCGATAAATGTTCACAATTTGTAACCATTAGAAAATATTGAATTTTATCTGCTATGCAAAACTCATTGGTGAATGGCATTATTTTGTTTTGACTTTTAACCTGGCTACGTTTTAATATTTACACCCCACGGGTTTATTTTTAGTCATGTGAGGAAATCCTTTCAAGACACTAATTTAGGCCGGTAGCAAAATTATGTTTTGCTGTTTTAGTACATTGGTTTCTTTTCGCGAGAAACAATATAAATTATTTTAAATGCAGCAGGATCTTTTAGCCCCGGGTTGGAGTTATTGGTCTCCCACCAGGCGCCTCCCTAGGTGGCGGAAAGGGGGAATGCTGACCAGGTATGTTGGGTACCGAAAAGGTTTCGGGGCGGACCAAAACCAGTACTGTTGCCTTGCAGTTAGTAGAGGGATATACAAAAGTTAGAGGAAGATAACACCAAAACAAAAATATCATGGTGAGGGGAAGCAGCTTCACCATTACTACCCTGAGGCTGAAGATGAATGACATCGGCAAGGTTTAGAGATGGACAGAGGACGACATCTTGAATGTCTGCCTTTACTGCGAGGTTGTAGAGCTGACAACTCTACACCGCTAAAGCATGTCAAGAAATGGTAATAGATGGTTCATGGATTCTCCTGGGGTAAACTAGTCTTTCATTTGGTGGATAATGCTTCAGGGACCTCCAAGAACAGGGTTAAAAATATTTTAGAATTGGAATTATGCAAAACGGTCGCTTCTCAGGTGGCTGTACGCGAGACCCAGAAGTACGAGCTGGGCATATTAGCGATACAAGAAGTCCGGTGGGAGGGTCAAGATAGTATTAGAACAAATAAAATGGAATT
Source organism: Lepisma saccharinum (assembly GCA_022664845.1). Taxonomy (NCBI): domain Eukaryota; kingdom Metazoa; phylum Arthropoda; class Insecta; order Zygentoma; family Lepismatidae; genus Lepisma; species Lepisma saccharinum. Next base: position 22,119 of record JAGDQP010006944.1, on the reverse strand, counting down.
CTGTAACATCTGAAGATACATCAACGACTAGCTTTTTTAAAAAACAAAACAAAACAACAACAATTGAATCAAAGATGCAGTTAATGGAACAAGAATTAGATGGGCATTCAATACAGATTGATTCTTTAACGGAAAAGTTAAACAAACTGTCCAATGACAGGAGTAACTTACAAAAATAATTTGATCTTCACTTGAACAATTATAAGGAGAACATTAATAATAATAGAATTCAATCAGTTTTTGTTAGATTCGATTCAAATAAATCTAATTGTCACGGAGGAAAGATAAAGTAATGGTGAAAGTTGAAGAGAATGTGAAAGAAGAAAAATGATTGAAGAAGAGGACAAAGTGGAAGAAGAGAAAATGATTGAAGAGGAGAAAGCTATTGAAGAAAAATCTGAAGAGACAAAGGAAGATAATTTTTGGGCTATGATTGATGATATCGAACTCTGTGAGGGGGAAAAAAGCTAAATCCAAAACAAGAGAAGACTTTATTGATAATGAAGTGGATAAAATGATGTTAAGCTGTTATGGTGAAGAATTGTATGAAATGAAAAAAAAAGAACATTGTCTAGTATCCACTCCTTGTGTGGGATGTAAAGCTAAAGAATGCTTTTTCGTTTACGAAGCGATTTTTGCTCAGAAACTGAATTGTGGAAATAAACGTTGATGAATCGGAATTGGAACTTAACTAAAGTGAATCCCGAACTGTGAATTGGTTGTTTAAGAATTGTTATATCTTTTTTTTATCTGAAATTATTGAATCTTATTTTTTGTATTCAATGAATTTGTTCGTTTCTTTCAGTTTAGTTGTGAAGTGTTTTTCTATGGAAATAAAACACTTTAAGGAATGATATAATCTAAGGGACTGTTTCATATAAATATGAATTCTCACTCAACAGAGAGGAAAAGAATGAATGATATAATTATGAACTAGTTAAGATGGCTGCACGAAACAATATATATATATGTCAACATGTCTTTTAAAAAGAAAAAAAGAAACAATTGACGTTCAATTAGAGTGATTATAAAAAAAGATGTCGTAAAATCACTTTTTCTATGAAGCATTGAAGTTTCGACTTGAGATGTTAATGTGTTTATAAATAGTTTGCGTTTGTACGTTATATTAATAGGTAGTTTATTGACTTTGAGGTAGTTGTTTTACCAGAGCATATGGAGTGAGTGTGCACCAGGTAGGTTCCAAATGAACACCTGTGGTTTCATGGTATTTAGAGAATAGGTGAAATCTTAGTTAATTGAGTGATTCACGTAATTACTTATTCTTTCTGATGGAAGATGACGAATACCACTGGCGGAAAGCTCAGGCTACGGGCTCTACTGTAGTTTTGGGTTCATTCTTGCGACGGGATAAGTATGTCTGTTTGCGGTTTTAACGCTTTTGTTTGTAACCTAGTATCGACAATACGAGAGAAAATCACGCTCAACGGAGGGACAAGATTTACCAGAGCCTCGCATTAAATAAGAAAACTATATTCGTATTAGATATCAACAAAATACGTTCACATTCCGAACTAAAACCTAAACTAACCGATTACCTGGCGGTAGATGACAACTTGTCTCCTGTCGTACAAGGCCACTGCAGTTTATTATGAAATAATTGGTTCGAATAGACACGGTTTAATAAAGTATGTAAACAGAAAAACGGGAATAAATTTAGATAAAGAAGTAATCCATGTGCACTAACCTGGAGCAGAGAAACCATATAACGTTAAATTTCTTTCAAGGTAAAATGTCAAAACCTTGCACTTGAAAAATGAAATTTTCTGGTAAATTCGTCCCTTACTGAAATAACTTAAACTATAAGTTTCAAACTCCTTAAAAGCTAAGCCTTTAAATAAAAGCAAAGCAAACCCTTTATTGTATTATTTATTTTAAAAAAAATATTTTTTCTAGACTTAAAAACACAAAATAACATATGTGCTAAAACAACCTGTATAATATGAACTCTGAAAAAAAGAAGAAGAGCTCGTTAGAGATATAACTATACCTGTACGGGGATATTCTGTACAGTAAATATATTTGTCATGGTCTTGATAAGGTCCTCACGTCGCTGCTGTGCGATCGTATCTTCAAAACTTCAATATCACACTTAATAATAATCTCAAGGGTCGTCTTCGGGGTTCAATCGGACTTCACACGTGATAAACCAGCTATCTAAACGACGTGCCCCGAGTCTACATCGTAGTGTGGGTTACACCTGAAAAATAGTAGAGGAACCTGCCGATGATCATTGCGGTGCTTCTCAACAACTTGGACGACCACAAGCAAGTTCTATCAAAGGTAAACGCAGCTGATTTATAAAAAACATGTATTAAAAAGAGGATGATACATTACTTTCCCTCTGCAGAAAGTTCCCACCATGGACTATTTACGTAGCATGTCTATACATTCATCTGGTGTACTTTGAACTTTACAATATTACACACCAGATACAAAATCAATTTCAATTTATTTAGAAATCATTGCTCATCAACTTTAAATGATGTGCCAATAAATACATCAACAAAACAACAAGGTAACTAAACATAAGAAAGTTGCTCACTTCGAGTTTCACGTACTAAAAGTAGAGACATCTGTCGTCCACCTATCGAAATCTTTAATATCCATATTCATAAAACGTGCATTTACGTTTAACCATAATAGTTTAAATCTTCATTCTAAACTGTCAATTAACATCATAAAAATATTAAGTAGTAATTTAATTCAATTTAGCTTCTTTAAATAAAACATTCAATATCGTTCTTTCTGCTCTCCCGATGGGTCATATCACAAGCTTCCCCATCGCGAAAAAAAATAAAATATTTCAAGTTAACAATTAATATAATTTTCTCTTCATAATATTTTTTTAAAACATCAATTCTATATAATAATTCCGTAAATTAAATAATTCATGTTGATAAATAATATACCTAGCATTAAGAATTAAAATGTATAATTTTTATAACATTAAATATATCTTCAATTACATTAACACTGAATATATACTTTTAATAAATAATCCTATTTTTTATATGTGTAATAAATTTCATCTCATATCCATGTGTTTTAATTTCTTTCGTAAAGAGTAATTCATTTTCATTTCTCTTCCTGTACACCACCTCTTAATGAATGCCTTCTCAAATATATTCCTTTCACATAGTTCATCAAAATATACATATTTTCTTTAATGATAAACACTCAAAGATTCTCAGCTCATTCATTTCCTTATGAACCATATATCATAACTTTTTGTTGACGAGGTATCCTTATTCAAAGCCTCTCTTACCTGACTTTATCCAAAGTCCAACGCCTTTCGTATATCCTCATTTTGAAAATACTTTCCATTCATACTCATTGCTTCATCATATAATATTATAGATCTTAAATGATGTTCTCGATAATACCCGCTTTCCGCATTCTTCACTGTCTCTCCCAACAATTGTTTATGTTTTTCATCTGGTGATTCTACTCCTATCCTCTGAAGTTCCATTGTCCCATAGGTATTCCTCTTTACTTCTAATACTTCCTGTGGACCATAGTCTAATCTCATTTTCCCACCTTTATTACTCCCAATCATTTGTCCAGATTTTCTTCTCTCACCTTTACATTATTTTATTTCATTTTCATTTGCCTCGTAGGAAAATTGTTCTAATCCTTTATTCCCTAGTATTAATTGAAATTTTGGTATTTTACTTCTTTCACAATCACTTCCACAAGTTTCTATTCTTCGAGATTGTTTATCTAATTATAAACTGTAGGGGTTCTTCCACCGAACTTGTCACTAACTCTGGAGATCTTTGACTAAAGCTCTTTGATAACTTTGACGTACATCCAGAAATGGCAGGATCTTTCAAAGTAGTAGAATTCCTTTGTATAATCTGATGTGAATCATATACCACTTTTTCCAACCATCAAACTTTGACACTTGCACTTGACCTTTGTGTTTTCACACTTCTTTATTTACGTTGATTGTACAACAACAATTTTCAGATGTAGATGATATCTGACTATCCTCTGTTACATCACGTTTGTTTTTTCCCTCTCATCTGCCTCTTCTTGTAGCTGACATTCGGAAAATCTATTTTGCCTATCTTGGTTCTTATTTGTTTTTTGTATTCTCCTTCTAATTTGGATACAGCTTTAGCTAACCATTTGGTACTTTTTCGGTTGATTGATTGACAATTTCTCTTGAATATACCTAGGTAACATTCGAAAGTTGAGACCACTAATCACCTTGCCTGATAACCTAGAATTAATATTTGCTATTTCCTTAGACATGATTTGAATTTTATGGAAAAAATTCTTGACTTTACACCATTTGATCGACGTACGTGTATAATTTTTAATTACTTCATTCACGTGTTTGTCTTCATTGACCCTTGAGCTACGAGGGAATTTAGATTCACTTCTCTTATGTTTAACTACTTCCACCATATCCGATCTCGATACGTTTTTTATAGCCTTTATGTGTTGTTTCAGTTCCTTACACGCATCTTCTAAGTTCGGTGTTCCTGACATTTGAAGACATATTTCGTTTGGCTTGGAGCTGATATTGTGTTATTCCTCTAACATTTTTACTTGGTGATACAATCCTTCATATTGATTTTCTATACAATTTACACGCTTATTCAGATACTCAAGAATCCGTATAAAAACTACTAATCTTTCAAAATATCCATTAATTTGAGTTGAAAAAGACTGAATAATATTCTGGATGCTATTCATATTGTTACCAGGCATACTCTCCTTCAACGTTGCTGAGGTTGTAGTCATTCTATTATGAATTCCTTTAACATCCTCCTTTTCCTGTTGTTCTTTCACCATATTTTCTCTATTTGAAGCTTATGCGCGAACAAACGTCTAAGTGACATTTTTAAAGAAACAAAAATCACGGGTACATTATTATGTATAACAGAAAAAAATATGAGGCATAAAATATTCATACTTTGCACGGAGACATCCTAGACAAAAGTCCGGGTTTGTGTACAGTATGAATATGTTATGCCTCATATTTTTTCTGTTACATAATAATGCACTCGTGTTTCTTTTTATTTGAAAATGTCACTTAGTCATTTGTTCACGCTTAAGATTTATTTCTTCTTTCTAACACTTGTACAAAAAGAATTAGCATCTGGATCAATACTGAATCATTCAATCTAACGTTTTTAGTCGTTACTCCTTCCAAATTCTGCTCTAACAACCTATTTTCTTTTTCAACAGATTCCAGTCCGTGGCTTTTATAATGATACCTTTCTTCTTTTCTTTCCGCCGCCGACTCCTCACTATGATTGCCGATATTCCTCAAGTTGGTCGTCATTTCTGTATGATATGGCCCTTGGCATAAGCAAGATATAATGTTACTTATTTAATTTAAAAATGTTTTAAATTGTTGAATTGAATTAAACGATAGTTTCGTATTGAATTCTATATATTACAGAGTAATTTGAATGAAGTTTCTAAGTAAATAGAATGTTTAAAGCGAATATCGCACAAGTATGTATTTTAAAGGTTTAAGGTTCAATCACAGTGGGTTTTTCCACCTTTTTCGTTTTACGTCAATTATTCAGAATCCCGTGCAGGTAAGAAAAATATAACTTTCACAGACCAAAATTCATTTCGTACTTCAATAATGAGTACAATTAGCTTGAAAGAAAGGCTACTAGTAACCTAAGGATTGTGTGCAGACATTTTTGGGACAGGTTAATGTCCCAAAGGTGTCTGCCCACAACCCTAAAGTTATTACTAGCATTGCCTGAAAGCTAATTGAACTCATTATTGAAGTACGAAATGAATTTTGGTCTGTGAAAGTTATATTTTGTTTACCTGCACGGGATTCTGAATAATTGACGTAAAACGAAAAAGGTGGGAAAACATACTGCGATTGACCCTTAAAGGTTGGTCAACAGATGTCTCTACTTTTACTAGTAGAAAGTTGATTGGGTAATGTTTTTGGACAATGTTAAATTATTGTTTTTTATATTGTATTATTGGCACACGATTTAAATGTGTTAATTAAGGATTCAGCTACAAATGTGGGAAGAAGCATCTGAGCTACTCACGCAATGTCATTCCTGATAGCAACTTTTGTGGTACATGTAAGAAATTCGGTCATCGTACTGCTGCATGTCCTCAGAGACCAAAACAATCATTTAATAATATACCGGATAGAATGTATAGAAGCTCAGATCCCACGGGTAGTAAACTGAATTATGCCAACACACTAAAAAAAAGTAGCAGAGGAAAATAAGACACAGGCTAATGTAGAAGAGAACGTTGCTGATAACAGAAAGATTTTGAATCAAAATTTAGAAGAAACTATACAAAAATTAATAAGTGATAAGTTGGATCAATTATCGAAGTGGGTTCTTGCAATACTGTCATTAATGCTAACTATCCCAGAGAAGGAAAGAACGATATCTAAAATAAATTCAATTATTAAGGCTCCAACTAAGGAATTTTTGAACAGACACTTTAATATTATCCATTCGGTTGAGGGACATATTTTCGTAGGAAATGAGGAATACTTTAAGAAAAAGAAAACGAATGGTAAAAGACAGGATTCGAACAAGGGAATAAACGTTGATGGAAAGTAGAACAAAGACAATAAACCTAAACAAACTTCTTATCATATATATATATATATTAATATTAATGGAGTTAGGGATAAATATTATGAAGTAATACAGCTTGCAATGGACAACAACATAGATATTATTATCATAAATGAAACAAAGTTAAAGTGGAAAGTTAAATTGCCAACAACAAGTTTTAGAGTATTTAGAAAAGATAGAAAGGACTCTTCTGAGGGAGTCGCTATTTTGATTAATGAAAGAATAGCAGCACATGAAATTGAACTTCCGGAGCAATATCAAGACCCTATGATTACTCCTATTTTAATTTCTATACCACAAATCAAAGAGACGTATATCTTAACATTATATTCTAACCCTACTTCCAGTATTACAGATAGCTTGCCTTTATTTAAATTTGCAGAGAGGTATAAGAACTTGATTTTGGCAGCTGATATAAATTGTCAACACGGTTTGATGGGGATTATCCAAGAACTGATACGAACGGGACGAAATTATTTCAGTATTTACTACAAGCTTCTTACATTAACATTAATGTCAGACCGACTAGGTTTTAAAATGATAAAGAAACTTCACCAGATAAAATTCTACTTTCTTCTTCTATGGCCAAGAAATTGAGCTTCAAACAGGTTAACAAAAAACTTGACTTCAGATCACGGGGATGTTACGTTACAATTTGACATGCAAATTTCTAAGAATTATTCCATTTCCACTTATCCTAATTACAAAAAGACAGACTGGGATAAATACAAAACCAACATTGACAACAAATTAATAGCTACACGAACTCCGGTTAACACTCCAGAAGACATTGAAAATACCTACAATAATACTCTAGTTAATACTTTACAAGTAGAATTAAAAAATTCAGTACCTCAAACTAAATTTATTCAAAACACTGAAAAATTACCTCAAGACATAATTTCTTTAATAAGAAATAAAAGGCAGTTAACCAGCCTTTATCACAGACAACCTACTGAGTGTACAAAACATCGGATAAACAACCGACAGAGGGAGATTAAGTATAGGATTATTAATTTTCGAGACAGAAAAGCTGACAAATTTATTACTGACCTTGTCGAAAATTATAGACAGAACCCGAAGAAGTTTTGGAATGTAATTTCGAAAACTAGAGGCAAAAATAGGAGACATCGAATTCCCAGTAAATTAGATAATGAACCAATTCACAATGATAAGAACTTTGTTGGGGTATTTTACAAAGCATTCAATGATAGAATAGGAGTAAATCCAAATGAAGGAAATGATAAATTTCAAAAAGAGGTACAACAGACGGCCACTACAATAAGATCAATTATAGACCATTTTCAGGATATTACTGAAATGGACAGGAAAGACAATCACCCTGGAAATATCAATATTCTCTTGGATGAAATTACTGAAGAGGAAATTACAAAAATTATTAAGAAAAAGGAAAACACGTCCCCAGGCCCAGACAAAATTCCGTATCACCTCCAATAGTTTTCCAAGTTCTTACACTTATATTCAATGCATCATTAATTACAGGATACATACCACGCACATGGAAGATGACTTTTACTATTTTCATACCAAAACCGAATAAGAGTAGATTCTCTACAGCTAGTTACAGACCCATTACGCTAACTAACACTATAGCAAAGATTTTTGAAACAGTTCTATCCAACAGAATTAATACTTACTTGGAGGATTCAAATCTTCTTACGAAAAATCAAGCGGGATTTAGAACTGGAGTTTCTACCATTGATCAGCTAATGCGGATTGTGACGGATATACAAATAGCTATGAATAAAGGATGGAGGGGAGCTGAAGTTATCATGGACTTCAGCTCTGCTTTTGATACTGTTTGGCATGAGGGGCTTTTGTACAAATTATATTCTTTGAATATTCCAACTACAATAATAAGATGGATTTCTAACTTTTTAACTGACAGAACCACAAAAATACGATCAGGTGAGATGTTTTCGGAGGAAATTTGTATCAAGAGAGGGGTGCCTCAAGGAGCAGCGTTGAGTCCCATCCTTTATTCCATTTATGTTAATGATACACCAGTGCCGACAAACAATAGGATTCAATCGGGGTTATTTGCTGATGATATGGCTTATTGGACTTCGGCCAAGACGGTGACTAAAGCATGCAAGAACTTGCAAAAGGCTGCTAATACGTTCACTACATGGTGCAAAGGATGGAAACTCATTCTAAATGAAAAGGAAACACAGCTCGTCATATTTTACCCAGAGAGGAGAGGAACCAGGGAGGATAAAGAGGAGATATCAATATTTATCAATAGAATTAGGATAAGGCCAAGTAATTCTGCAGTATATTTAGGATGCACAATGGACCAAAGACTTAATTTTAAAAAAAAAAGGAATAGATGTAAGACGGAGAAAGGGACTACAAGTATTTTCACTACTTAAATCAATATTACTGGCAAAATTACCAATGACAATCAAAACAAGAATTTATTTAGCCATACTGAGACCTTTGATAGTATATGGACATGAGCTTTTTCATTCTGGTATAAATATTGTTCTCTTACGGAAATTTGAAAGATATTGGCTCAGGGTATCGAGAAGAATGTGGAACCAAGACAAACGAGAGCTATGCACGGACGTATAAATCAAACCTATTGATGAGTATCTAAAAGAAACAAAGATAAGATATATTAAATCTAACAAAGACAAAAAATTTGCACAGCTAAATTTTCATCACCACTTGGATCTCAAAATTGTTAGACATCGCATCACGTTACAGGAACTATCACAACTCACGAATTAAAATCATTTGGCAGCGGAACGAGAGACACAACATGACGAAATATTAACACCAACAGATATTACAGAACGGATGCACGAGGAAGACTACAAAGAGGCTAACATATGAAATATATTACATCTAAGGGCACTTCTTATCCTAAATAATAAATGCATACTCAACCTGTAATACATTTCCAATTATCAAATCAACATAGATCAGACTAACATACGTATGACAGGAATAATTAATTAAAAGACTAATGCTATAGGAAAATTGTCCACTTCCGGTATATACTGTTTTTAAAATAGGAGCGTTGCACAGTGTTGGTTTCTGGGGTGTTTACTTGAGGCGGGTTGGGGGTCCTGCTGGGGAGTTCATTCAGTTTACAATTAATACTAAGTTCCAAATAAATTATAATATTCAAAGGACGAAAGTAGCCATTGGGCTAGAAGTCCTCTGACTGCCCTTCGGGCAGTTCAGGAATATACTTGCGGACAGCATGTAGAGGGAAATTTATGCTTAAGCCTCTGTTTAATAAATCTTTTTCTTTTGACGCCTGCGTTTGTTTACCTTCAATTAGTTAGACGTGGTGGAGGGCTTGTCTGTGGTTGCAGAAAGGAGCTTAAAACATTGATACGATCGCAGATAAGGTACTCTACTCCCTGTTGGAAGTGTTGTTCCACTACTAGGTTACTTAGTTCGCAGTTTAGAAAACAAACAAACAAAACAAACACTACTAGGTTAGACTTGAGGCACTCTATATAGAAAATTGTTGAGTTCTCAAGCATTCAGGACGAATTCACGATCGACTTTGAGAAATAATCTTGCTCTACCCCACAGCAATAACAGTAGAAAGACCATACGGACAATTTTTTTTACATATTATTGGAACATAAGAAGAGAAGTCATTTAACAAGGGAAAATACACTTTCTACTACGGGGGAACTCAGTCACACAATTTCGGAACAGGATTCCTATTTAAGAACAGAATCCTTCCGACGATTCAGAATATAGAGTTCGTCAACGAAAGACTATCCTACAATACGATACGTATTCGATGGTGCAACACGGTTTTAATAAATATTTATGCATCGAGCGATGAAGATGTTGGAATCGACAAAGATATAGTCTACGATGAGATACAAAGACTGTTTGGCCGATCACCGAAGTATAGTTCCGTAATTGTGTTTGGTTCTTTCAACGCAAAGGTAGGAAGTGAAGAGAAATATAGACCTGCTATAGGGAAATACAGGCTTCACGAAATCCCCAACAACAATGGAGAAAGACTGATAACTTTCGCGATTTCGAAAAATCTACTGGTAAAGAGCATGTGCTGTGAACACAGAGACATATACAAATACACATGGGTATCTCCGGATGGCAAAACTCTTAACCAGATCGATCACGTATTAGTAAATAGACGAAGACATACCAACACAATGGACGTTAGGTCTTACAGAGCAGCGGAAGGTGACATTATAATGAACAACTCCACTGACCGTTCGATTCGCTCGATGTTGGAAGAATAATGAAATCGCGACTACTAAGGTGAACAGGCGATTGGGAAAGAAAGGAAGTTTATATTCGATCGTGGTTGGAAAACTAGAGGTAAAGAGACCATTCGGAAGAGCGAGACGTCATTGCGGGAACAATATTAGAAAGTATCTCTAGAGTTTACTTCAGTTAGTATTATTACCCTTAGATAAATAAGATTCAAAATACAAAATGTAAAATCTTCTTAACAAATTGCCCCTCAAGCTTAACTCAAACCGTATGCAAAATCCCTCTCAAGGTAGATTCTTAGTTCCGAGACTTGGAAGACTTACTTATGACGTCAGAAATATCTCATTTCAAGCCAAGATGCCCAACTTGTATGGACCTCGACATTAGTACCTGGGTGACTTGTGACTAGCGACAGGAACGGCACATTGTGAAAACATGAGTTAATCGCGTGTGCAATTAAAAAAATACCGCACCTGACTTACCTAAGCTCCACATGCGTTTGTTCACTAATTTTATTAAATTTCCTAATGCTTATACATATATATATAAGAGAAAAGTTATTTTCATTAAGAAAAAAATAAAATCTACATGAGGGTTCGAACCCGACATACTACCAATACGCTAAATTGGCAACTAGAAACACATGCTTGGAAGTAATATTTACTTTTAAGGAGTAATGCGCATGCGCGAGAATGGCTCAGCCTCGTGTGCAACACCACAATATGTACTAACAAGGCCCTTTCACATACAATATTACAAGATATATCTTTGCTGTTTGCAGTTTACACATAGAAGTGTAACAGAAAAGTACTCCGTTCTTCTAGAATCAAGTGTCATCTTACAAATAATGTCACAATGTTAGTTAATATCAATCTCCATTCAGATTCTCTAATTCATAAATTAAAAGTATATGCAAAACTTGATAGCCAAATGCCCTGCCACCTATATCCCGAAAAGAACATAATAAAACTTCAACATTACCTAAACTATAAAAAAACAAAAAAACATTGGTTCAATGGATTAGTATAAAAGTTACAGAAACACATTTTGCACATATTTGCTTGAATTTGACCTTCAAACACATAAATTAGGTTTGTAAGATACAGTATAACATATTCGCATCATTACATGTAAGTTTAAATAAGGCAGGGGTCCGAATATGGCCCACCTTAACTTTGTTGATTTTTTTTCACTAAGAAAGACTATTTATTCGTGCAAATCGACTGGACCATCAAGTTGGGAGACTATTTGGAAAAATGAAAAAAATAATCTGCTTCCTAGAAATGGCGTATAAAAATGTAATAAATCGAAAACTAAAATGTTACCAGTGGGCCATATTGGGGAACATGGTGTTCCCAACATGGCCCACTATAAAAAATAAGAGCGTATGGCAAAAGTGATGTGTAATCTTTCTGTATTACTCATATATGCTACATACTGAGAGATATGCATTACAAGCATACATAATTTATGTGACATTGCAAACCAAGAATATTGTGTCAATACAAAATGCCAAAATTTGTGAAAAACAATTGAACATACATGAAGAAAAAATATTAGTAAATAAGAAGAAGTATAACGCAAACGAAGAAGTTTAGAACATCACGTTGTACATGAGAGACAAAGAAATGGTCCGTGATCTTTAGTAGTCATTCCAGCACACCCTTCATGAACGTATTTGCACTACGACACGCAAAGATGCATGTCTGCAACCTTGTCTGCATCAACAAGATTCACAAGACTTGGAGAAACTCAGTGTCGGTTCTTCACGACTATTAGAAGCAGTTGTCGAAATTCTGGTCGTTTTAAACTTGATGATACTTACTTTGTTTTGGTTTTAATCTTCTTATTCTTTGTATTGGAATTGATAGCTTCCTTATTACCTGGCATTATCTTTGTTTTAATTACTAGATATTATGATGATGAATGTTCAATACAAACATTTCAAATACCCAATTCTTTCATTTTAAACAGTTATGACAGCATTTTGCCCATATTGCGCACTATTGACCACTTTTCTTTTTCTGGCGCCTCCTAGTTACACAGTGCAATTCATTGCGTCACACACATTTTATGTTCACGTATGCTCACTTAACTACATTATCTATGCATTATACTGCTTAGGTTTTCAACAATAGATACAGAAACGAAACATTACTTACTTTGCTAAAATAACAGCAAAATATTTTCTTGCTCAAGATGCCACTTCAACTGGGACTGCTGCAGCTCACGCCACTCGCAAACAAATGAGTAGCCCAAAAATGCTTTCTCTTGTCATGAGGATATAATTTACGGTGATATCTAGTACGGTACCACCAACGAAGAGCTGCAGAGATCTGGGGGGTGGGCCATATTGAGGACGTGGGCCATAATTGGTACACTTAGCATACGTAACAGTTTGTCAGTACTCAATAATAAACCTAATCTCATATTTACATTTGCACCTTGCATTTGTTCGCTTTAAGTTGCTTTGATTTATTTCCTTACTTTAAATTACGTTGGATTATAGCTTTACAACGAGTTAAAATACAAATTAACGTGTAAAGAATAATGGTGAGTCTAGATTAGGCCAAATGTGTATGCGTGTACATGTTGGTGAGGACTGTCTTAGAACGGCGAAATCATCGGTCGTATCTTTGCTACTCCGAAGTTTGTAAACAGAAAACGAGACAAGAGAATACATACGCATCAATACTTATTACAGAAATTAGTATATTTGTTGGCACAGTGTACTACAGTACGTTAAAACATATAGAAGCGTCTAAAACACCCGAAATGAGATAAATGCTGTCACAATTATTTTGCAGTGTTTCTGTTATCACTGTTCACAGCATTGCCAGATACCGAGAACTAATATTAATTTCATTGGCTTTATGGGACAAATCTCGAAATTCTGTGTTGGTAAACGTCAAAATCGCCCAATGTTGTTAAACATAGGTTTATCAAAATTGTCATTACACATGTTAGCAAAACAGGTGTGTTTCAAACATATTGTAGCAAAAGTTTGAAACAATACTGGAATATAATTATATTGTGTATTATATAATTATAGTATTTTAAAATATATACATATCATTGATGAAAATATTTACAAAACTACCCTCTGACGTTAAAATTCTTGCTAGCATAACAGAAAAAAAAAATTAAAAAATGTTTTTCTATCATTTTTCTGAAAAGAAACTGTTTCTAAAATGTATTGATAATATTTCATGCTCTGTGAGTACATCTCATGACCTCTATCTAAATGCGATACAGGAATGACTGCTGCCATTGAAAATGTCATGATGATATGAAGCCAGGGGGATAAGAAAACAGTTGATCTCATTTGTCCACTTCCAGTCTAAACCAATATGGACCACTTTTTTCGGTTTTAACTCAGTTTTTACGCTTGGTATCGCTGTGCAGCTCGAAATGTGTGTTAATTCTTAAAAAAAAAAATAAAAAAAATACTAAAATATTTTTTTGCAGTATTTACTATTATATGCAGAGTAGGGTATACTATCATACGATTAACTCAGGAATTAAGATTTAAATCAATAAACGGGCCGCACAGCAATAAGAAGCGTATAAAACTGAGTTAGAACTGAAAATTTAATCCACATTTGGATTAGACTGGAAGTGGAAAATCGAGTCTGGCGTCTATCTTTCGACACTAAGCAGTTACTTCTGTCGTGTGGGCGTAAGCCGATTTTATTAACTTGGTATTGTATGTGTTTAAGAAAATAAGAAAAGGTAATATTTGGTTTGTTGGTTCGATTCGCCTAGTTTTTTTTTCTTTTGTGCACGTAATTATGTTCTGGGTATTTCGTATAATAGTATACCCTACTCTGTATATAATAGAAAATACTGTAAACATAATTTACTTTTTGCAAGGTTGCATACGATATCAAGCGTAAAAAACTTAGTAAAAACCGAAATTTTGTTCCATATTGGTTTAGACTGGAAGTGGACAAAAGAAGTTTCTCTCCGCTGCCTGGCTTCATATATTCATGAAATTTTCGATGGCAACAGTTAGTCCAGTATCGCTTTTAGATAGAGGTCATTGATACAAACAATGAACTTAATTACAGTATTTGGCAACCTATGAACAATGTTAGCAGTAATATTGCAAATCGATTAAGAGGGCACATAAAAATCATTCCAGATCTTTCAGGTATTTATTCTCTTGTGCGTGTTCAAACCTATCATAGTGTATTGTGCCATCAAATATAGTTATTTCTGCAGTAATTACCCAAATACATTCTCTTCTTGTTTTCTTCTCTATTTTCAAAATTCCGAATGGCAAAGAAGCGACCGATGATTTCGCCGTTTTGAGACGGTCATCACCAACATGTGCAAGTTCAGAAATTTGGCCTAATCTGGACTCACCCTAACAATGCAAGAATGGGCAACATTAGGCTCTACTTTAGATACCGTTCCCAAACCAATCTAACATAAATAAATCCATAGCATCGTGAACGAATCTAATCTAATCTAACCTACTAGCAACAGCTAGCCTGAGCTACCCATTACAGATCTCAGACAAGTGATGAAAACTGGCTTCGTATGGCCCAGGATAAAATCCTACGGCGAATATTTGTTGCCATAGTGATGCACTTTCGATTTCCGTACGCCATAGAGTAAGTAAGTAAGTGAAGATTTAATTTATTTTTTAAGATTTGTCGATTTCTTATGGAATGATCCATAACTGTTTTGATGTGCTCATGTGCAGAGCTACATCTGAATGTCAGCTCTCTATATGACCCATACTAAGTTAAACAGTTCACCCTATTATTTAAAGCATAGAGAGCAACGCTCTTCGTGAAGGAAATCAAAGATCGAAGAAGGAGGAAAGAAAATAATGTAATCAAGTCTGTCAATACTACCTGTTGATATGAGGAAATGAAAAACCCAGGTGATTTAATATGTGGAAGACAAAACGCACATCCAGAATAGATTAATCTGCAACCTAAAAGGGAAGCGGGCTAGGGGTACATCAGACATCACAAAGATTGAGGTAAAAGAGAAGATGGGTGATAGGGTAACAGGGAGTAAAGCGGGGACTTCATTTGCAAACTGAAAATCCGATTGAAAAGGGCAGCCTGGGTGTAAGCAATAAATCTTTCACCAACCAACTCTTAATTGGAATCGCTCTTCCAAGACGTAGACAGGATAGAAACACACGAACACACACACACACACACACACACACACACACACACACGCACACACAGAAGGAGGGGGTGGGGTGGGGGAGGGAGGGAGGGAGATTTGGGAAAAGGTGAAATAGAAAAGGGATTTGGCTTGAATTCCAATTCAGTGGTGTGAAGTGTTTAAATTCACGACAGAGGAAGGAAATTTGCCTTTTCGGTCGTCTCTCGTTTCGTTGCCGCCCTTCAGGGGTGTTACAGAGGAGAATCAAAGTACGGTGAGAGAGGTATATGAGAGAGAAGAGGATGTTTGATACTTGTGGTTTAAATTACTGGAGATCCTTCCTCTTTCCTCTCGCCACCTACTTGATCTTCTGCTGCTTTGTAACTGTTCATTAAAAATCTCTTTTCTTGATGTTTACATATGTTAACAAAAAGCGGAAATACAAGGATTAACATTTATTTCAAATATAGGCTGGTTTAACTATTAACTCTGTCATTTGTTTTCCAGAGGAATATCATAAAAAAATCTACAAAGGTAATAAAGAGCGCGTAAATAACAGTAACAGATTTCTTATCTCACATTATACCGAGCGACCGTAATCAGGGATTCCGCCAAGATTTTCAGTTTTGGGGGTATAAAGTGAAAATTGGGATCATGGAAGTGTAGTTTTGCAAGGTACCTATTGAGCAAAAAATTTAAAGTTGGGGAATATTTTCGAGAATTTGAGGAGGTGACAGCCCCACAGGGGGGTCTGGCGGAATCACTGACCGTAGTTTGTTTTGTTCAGCGTTGGATTCATATTCGGAAGGTGTTGGGTTCGATACGGGACCATCCTGGCTGAGCTCTTCTTTAAGTATTTTCCTGTCACACCAGGTAAAGCCCAGGATGGTTCCTTCAACTTAGATCCTTGCCAACACCTTTCCCCTACCACGTCCCGGCCTGAGCCATAGATGCCTAAAGGCCATAAATAAAATTAATTTGCCTTAGCGTACGATTGTTCGTTAATAAAATAAGTTGATTCGGTCTTGTTCTTGCTCTTCTTTACCCTCCAATCGTAAATACTTGTTGCTATTGGTGCTCAAATCTTATGTTAATTTTACTTGTCAATCATTTTATGTACCACAGAGCGCTCACTATGTTGCCAAGTTTTCATCCTTCTTTTTCATTTCAATTTTGACACTCCGATTACTACTAACGGAGCTGATTACCACTAACGAAGGAAACTGTCTTCGCGGAACTGAAAATCAGCATGTAACTTCCACGGTGTATTGATGATGTGTTCAAATGAATACTCCTGTAGTAATACGTTTCGGAGTTTCGCGGAACACGAGTTACAGGACTTCAGAATTTTCGAAATTTTCCTTTGAACGCCTGAACAGTAGGTAACACATAATTCATATTATGTGATGAAGTTATGCATTTCCATTTCACTCTACAAAATGTTGCTCTGAAGATAATCTAAATGTTAGATTAAAGTTATTGATGAAGTTAACATGTTAATTAATTGCTCTGACCCCTGCCAAATGTGAATATTATATAAATACAGGGTGACCCGAAGGAAACTTTCCATCCCGTTAATTTCGTAACCAATTGAATTCCAGGAGGAATGCCGACACACACCCCTTTTAATGTAAGGGAGAAAGTGTCATCGTGGTTAAACATTGCATGCTGTCCCATTTTATTGTGGTCTAGTGGTGAAAAGAGAAAATTTCTTAAATGACAACATGGGTCAAGTCAAACATCATGTCAATAATCTTTAGCTTCTATTAACAAAAGCATGTGATTATTTACTACTTTCTGTGAAAACTTGGCGGGAAATTGCGTGTGCGACTCTTAAATATTATAAACTGAAACTTGGAAGTTAAGGTAATATTTTACACTATTCAACGTTATGAGCACTTTAATTGCCATCATTAGTATAAAAGAACTTCTGCAAACATCACTGTGATAAATGTAGACCTGCCATCTCATGTTTTGTGATCCAATAGCACCCAACCCACATGGGTGATCCCGTTTTGAACACTCCCCACCTTTTGAACACATCATCAATACACCGTGAAAGTTAGATGCTGATTTCCGTGTCCCGCCGGAGACAGTTTCCATGTAAGTCAGAAGAAATTATAATTCACGTAAAACGTTCTCAAAATATGATTTTTACTCTCAGGAAGTAATTTGTGAAAATTAAATAATCCAGTGAAATTCCTGCACAATTTACGTACTCTAGGAAGAATTTCCTTGTATCATTTTGCCAAATACTACAGCTAAAGGACGATTCGAACAACGAAAGAAAAAAAATATTTACTTGGAGGTAAGCAGGAAACTTTATACTACATTATTATTATTATTATTTGTAAGCTACACTAATAAAACCCAATACTATGCCAGTGCATATGGAATAGATGGAACAAAGATTGTTAAAACAACTGAAATTAAAGATCTTGGCATAACTTTTGAGGAAAATTTTATATTTAATAGACAAGTAGCAAAATGTACCTCTGAAGCTAGAAAACTAATAGGTTCATATTCTATCAATGGAGGGAATTTATCAATCCTGGTACTTTTATAACGTTATATAAATCATTGGTTAGCCCAAAGGTTGAATATATGTCTTCAATATGGAATGACCTGTCCAAAACTTGTTGTAACTTAATTGAAGCTACCCAAAAATGTTTTATGAGATTACTTTGCTTTAAATTTCAAATACGACTACGACTACTGGTGTTTTTTTTAATATTGAAAAATTACATGAAAGAAGGAATGAAATGGACAAAGAGTTTAAATCACGAAATGGATGTTAATTACTCCACTATGTACAATGTAGTTAGTTTTAAACTTTCTATGTATCTATGTATCTTAAAGGTTGTATTACTGTGAGACAAATATGTAATACTTTTTTCTGACGTAATGCTATATTAGGCTTTGTACGGCTGCTCATAGCATGTTTCTAAATAAACTATTACTATTATTATTTGTATTGATAAGAAAAGCAAAAATAACGTGTTGTCGATTTATTCATTTATTTATTTTTGACTATAGATGTCCGATAAAATTACGCGGAGTTTATTTACAAACATACACTAAAATGAAAATCCTTACGGATTTCCCCCTTTTACGGAAATCCCCTAACGGGACACAACCATGTTCTGGGGGAATTGTCTCCAGCGGAAATCGCAAATCTGCATAAAATTTCCACAGTACAATCGTGATGTGTTCGAGTGATTACGTCTGTAGTACTGTGTTTGGAATTTTGTGGCGAAATTTGGTTCTGAACGCCTACAGGCTTATGCTACACTTCATTCATCCACATGGAAGGTATATGTATTCGTCGTTTATTTTCGTATGAAACGCTACCCTGAAGATAATTAAATAAGTTAATTTAGAGTTATTGATAAAGTGGATGTGTTGATTAATTGTACTGATCCTTTCCAAATGTGAATATTATATAAAATACAGGGTGATCAAACGAAAACTTCCCATCCCGTTCATTTCGTAAACGATTGATTTTCAGGTAGAATACCGACATTTGTGATGTTTAATTTCAAGGGGAATTGTACCATTGTGGCAAAGCATTGTAGGATACATCATTTTTGTTGCGGTCTAGTGACAAAAAGTGAAACTTTCTTAAATGACAACATGGATCAAGTGATACATCATGTGAATGGTCTTACGTTCCTGTTTTGCTTAATACTTGTAATCTAATACTAGTTCCTTTGAAGACTGCAAGAAATTGCGTGTGGAACTCTTGTAATGTAAATTTATGTAAGTTATATTGATGTATTGTAAAAAAATATGTCAGAACTGAAGTATTGTTTTATTTAACTTCTCATTTTGTAAATAAGCATGAATGTAATCGACCGACATGCAACGATATTATAGAAAAAAAGATGAAACAGTGCTAGTCGATTTAAGTCTGAATACAATTAATAAACGTACTTATTTTATTGTGCATACGTAATTGTATTTCGGGCATTTAATTTTCGTTGTATTAATGCTTGTCAACGAAAGAGCTTAAGATTGTCAACGTTGTAGAAAGTTTAATACTCATTTTATCCTTGACCTAAAAATTAAAGTGAGTTTGGATTAAATAAAATGTTAAGTTTCGCTATACTGTATCTAGATATATCTTCATCATAAACTTTCCCGTCAACCGCATTGTACTCAGTGCAACGCACACAGCAACAGGTTTTTGGCAATCCTGGCTGGAGTCGCACAAAAACTGAAACGGGCACCCCCAACCTAATGATCCCAAAAGTGGATCACACAGACAAATAGGGTCGCCAGGAGCCTAGAGTACCCACGCAACGCATCTAACCTAACCTCTAGCTCCAAACATTTTCTACACCCCAGACGAGCGGCGCAGAAATGCCTTCCAGATTTAAGAATATCTGGGAAAGAGGATTCCAGATCCTTGTGATCACTGTAAAAAAAAAATAATTTAGATCGAGGGAGGAAATACCGGTAAGGCGACACCTCCAATCTTTTAATTAGATCGTAAGTTCATACTCTGAAGTACCAGCTGGTTCAGATTAGCGACAGATTAAGAAGGAAAAACGCAAATCTTTACTTGGGAAATAATCTCAAACGATGATACGCATAACGACTCATATGTGACTCATACTATGTCTTTACTCACTTCGAAGTCTACAGGGTGGCAAAAGACCATGTCTTACCTTTACCTTAGTAGGGCCCACACCTGTAGTCTGGAATCGCAATTCCTGAAATAAAGACGAACGAACACAACGAATGACGGTCGCAACTCTATCCAAACGTAGTGTCATAACGCAAAACGCAAATAATATATATTAACACAAATCACATGCTGGAGTCACTTCATATTTCAACGCAGAAATAACCAGAAATTCAATATATAGTTCCTTTCCCAAGTTATCACTTCTCAGCTGGCGAAAGAATCCTACCACTGGTCTACGGATTTATGAACCGATCTAATCTAATTAAAAATCACATTACTTAAAACGATAGGTTTACCGAAACACAGAAATAATGAGTATCAAGTGCTGTCAACTTCACGTAACGATTCATAGCTAATTTCCAATAGATATTAAGTTAAACATTAAATAACTCACTGCACTTTTTAAATATTACCAAACACTGTAAGAGGATGATGAACTAATGCCTTATATCGTACCTGGTTAACTGAGAGGTTTCTACACTACGTTCACTGAACATAAACTCAAGATTGTTTTCGAAGAAATATAAAAATTTCATAATTTCAATTTATTGCTTTGAATGTACATATTTCACGCTTTCGGCTATGATAATTTTATAAGGATCGGAACAGAATTACTGTTGCATTGTAAAACAAACAAATTTGAATCGCTGGTATACATGAATTAAGCCGAACTGAAAGTTATGTAGTCACACATTAATGTCCATAATTTCTGTAATAATTAACAAATGTCGTTGATGTTTTCACAAATTATTTCCGAAATATTGTTGTACAATTTGGAAAAGTTTGAGTACAGTATCACTTACACGAAAGAAGTTCTAGTCCAAAATGCATGATAATTAAAGAATCACTTTAACCTTAATATTTTCGTGACGTCATTACAGACGATTATCTACGTTCTACAAAAGACGTTTTGAATAAATTTTGAAAATACAAAATATTGTTATAAAATATGATTTTTCATTGGAGAATAGTGGCTGGAGTTGAAACCAAAAATTATCGAACCATGTCGAATAACTTAAAATTTACTATTAGCATCAAAGCGGTACGCAAAAATAATCGAGCAGACATGTTGCTAATTTGATCAAGTATGAAAAATATGCGGTAGCTGTAAAACATGGCTAACCGGGAATTTCGAATAGATTAGGAAAAACGGGAGACGAGAAATTGGCATTTGATTATTGAAAACTAACGGACCGATATTTATAATGCAAGAATTCGGTCAATAGTGGCCCCATACTAAAATTTAGAACATATCGAACATATTAATAAATAATCTCAAAACAAAATATATAATTTAATGAGGTGAAAATTCCGAAATTATTATGTTGAAAAAGTCCTGGTAGCACTTATATCAGTTTTATTCTTCTTAATATGATTTATGGTAATTTTCCGGAACGGACGAAATCAATCGAAATATCATCGAAAATTAAGTTAAATTTAGTTTTTACA